>CAJZCY010000002.1:45525000-45765909 GCA_914969975.1 Anopheles atroparvus | reverse complement strand
CATAGAGAGATAGTATGAACCTGTTGGCCACGTGACCCCGAACACCGGTTTGGCCACGTCTCACGTGACCCCGCAGAACCACCTGAACCGGTTGGCCACGTGACCCCGAGAACCGGTTGGCCACGTGACCCCGAACACCGGTTGGCCACGTCTCACGTGACCCCGCAGAACCACCTGAACCGGTTGGCCACGTGACCCCGAGAACCGGTTGGCCACGTGACCCCGAACACCGGTTGGCCACGTCTCACGTGACCCCGCAGAACCACCTGAACCGGTTGGCCACGTGACCCCGAGAACCGGTTGGCCACGTGACCCCGAACACCGGTTGGCCACGTCTCACGTGACCCCGCAGAACCACCTGAACCGGTTGGCCACGTGACCCCGAGAACCGGTTGGCCACGTGACCCCGAACACCGGTTGGCCACGTCTCACGTGACCCCGCAGAACCACCTGAACCGGTTGGCCACGTGACCCCGAGAACCGGTTGGCCACGTGACCCCGAACACCGGTTGGCCACGTCTCACGTGACCCCGCAGAACCACCTGAACCGGTTGGCCACGTGACCCCGAGAACCGGTTGGCCACGTGACCCCGAACACCGGTTGGCCACGTCTCACGTGACCCCGCAGAACCACCTGAACCGGTTGGCCACGTGACCCCGAGAACCGGTTGGCCACGTGACCCCGAACACCGGTTGGCCACGTCTCACGTGACCCCGCAGAACCACCTGAACCGGTTGGCCACGTGACCCCGAGAACCGGTTGGCCACGTGACCCCGAACACCGGTTGGCCACGTCTCACGTGACCCCGCAGAACCACCTGAACCGGTTGGCCACGTGACCCCGAGAACCGGTTGGCCACGTGACCCCGAACACCGGTTGGCCACGTCTCACGTGACCCCGCAGAACCACCTGAACCGGTTGGCCACGTGACCCCGAGAACCGGTTGGCCACGTGACCCCGAACACCGGTTGGCCACGTCTCACGTGACCCCGCAGAACCACCTGAACCGGTTGGCCACGTGACCCCGAGAACCGGTTGGCCACGTGACCCCGAACACCGGTTGGCCACGTCTCACGTGACCCCGCAGAACCACCTGAACCGGTTGGCCACGTGACCCCGAGAACCGGTTGGCCACGTGACCCCGAACACCGGTTGGCCACGTCTCACGTGACCCCGCAGAACCACCTGAACCGGTTGGCCACGTGACCCCGAGAACCGGTTGGCCACGTGACCCCGAACACCGGTTGGCCACGTCTCACGTGACCCCGCAGAACCACCTGAACCGGTTGGCCACGTGACCCCGAGAACCGGTTGGCCACGTGACCCCGAACACCGGTTGGCCACGTCTCACGTGACCCCGCAGAACCACCTGAACCGGTTGGCCACGTGACCCCGAGAACCGGTTGGCCACGTGACCCCGAACACCGGTTGGCCACGTCTCACGTGACCCCGCAGAACCACCTGAACCGGTTGGCCACGTGACCCCGAGAACCGGTTGGCCACGTGACCCCGAACACCGGTTGGCCACGTCTCACGTGACCCCGCAGAACCACCTGAACCGGTTGGCCACGTGACCCCGAGAACCGGTTGGCCACGTGACCCCGAACACCGGTTGGCCACGTCTCACGTGACCCCGCAGAACCACCTGAACCGGTTGGCCACGTGACCCCGAGAACCGGTTGGCCACGTGACCCCGAACACCGGTTGGCCACGTCTCACGTGACCCCGCAGAACCACCTGAACCGGTTGGCCACGTGACCCCGAGAACCGGTTGGCCACGTGACCCCGAACACCGGTTGGCCACGTCTCACGTGACCCCGCAGAACCACCTGAACCGGTTGGCCACGTGACCCCGAGAACCGGTTGGCCACGTGACCCCGAACACCGGTTGGCCACGTCTCACGTGACCCCGCAGAACCACCTGAACCGGTTGGCCACGTGACCCCGAGAACCGGTTGGCCACGTGACCCCGAACACCGGTTGGCCACGTCTCACGTGACCCCGCAGAACCACCTGAACCGGTTGGCCACGTGACCCCGAGAACCGGTTGGCCACGTGACCCCGAACACCGGTTGGCCACGTCTCACGTGACCCCGCAGAACCACCTGAACCGGTTGGCCACGTGACCCCGAGAACCGGTTGGCCACGTGACCCCGAACACCGGTTGGCCACGTCTCACGTGACCCCGCAGAACCACCTGAACCGGTTGGCCACGTGACCCCGAGAACCGGTTGGCCACGTGACCCCGAACACCGGTTGGCCACGTCTCACGTGACCCCGCAGAACCACCTGAACCGGTTGGCCACGTGACCCCGAGAACCGGTTGGCCACGTGACCCCGAACACCGGTTGGCCACGTCTCACGTGACCCCGCAGAACCACCTGAACCGGTTGGCCACGTGACCCCGAGAACCGGTTGGCCACGTGACCCCGAACACCGGTTGGCCACGTCTCACGTGACCCCGCAGAACCACCTGAACCGGTTGGCCACGTGACCCCGAGAACCGGTTGGCCACGTGACCCCGAACACCGGTTGGCCACGTCTCACGTGACCCCGCAGAACCACCTGAACCGGTTGGCCACGTGACCCCGAGAACCGGTTGGCCACGTGACCCCGAACACCGGTTGGCCACGTCTCACGTGACCCCGCAGAACCACCTGAACCGGTTGGCCACGTGACCCCGAGAACCGGTTGGCCACGTGACCCCGAACACCGGTTGGCCACGTCTCACGTGACCCCGCAGAACCACCTGAACCGGTTGGCCACGTGACCCCGAGAACCGGTTGGCCACGTGACCCCGAACACCGGTTGGCCACGTCTCACGTGACCCCGCAGAACCACCTGAACCGGTTGGCCACGTGACCCCGAGAACCGGTTGGCCACGTGACCCCGAACACCGGTTGGCCACGTCTCACGTGACCCCGCAGAACCACCTGAACCGGTTGGCCACGTGACCCCGAGAACCGGTTGGCCACGTGACCCCGAACACCGGTTGGCCACGTCTCACGTGACCCCGCAGAACCACCTGAACCGGTTGGCCACGTGACCCCGAGAACCGGTTGGCCACGTGACCCCGAACACCGGTTGGCCACGTCTCACGTGACCCCGCAGAACCACCTGAACCGGTTGGCCACGTGACCCCGAGAACCGGTTGGCCACGTGACCCCGAACACCGGTTGGCCACGTCTCACGTGACCCCGCAGAACCACCTGAACCGGTTGGCCACGTGACCCCGAGAACCGGTTGGCCACGTGACCCCGAACACCGGTTGGCCACGTCTCACGTGACCCCGCAGAACCACCTGAACCGGTTGGCCACGTGACCCCGAGAACCGGTTGGCCACGTGACCCCGAACACCGGTTGGCCACGTCTCACGTGACCCCGCAGAACCACCTGAACCGGTTGGCCACGTGACCCCGAGAACCGGTTGGCCACGTGACCCCGAACACCGGTTGGCCACGTCTCACGTGACCCCGCAGAACCACCTGAACCGGTTGGCCACGTGACCCCGAGAACCGGTTGGCCACGTGACCCCGAACACCGGTTGGCCACGTCTCACGTGACCCCGCAGAACCACCTGAACCGGTTGGCCACGTGACCCCGAGAACCGGTTGGCCACGTGACCCCGAACACCGGTTGGCCACGTCTCACGTGACCCCGCAGAACCACCTGAACCGGTTGGCCACGTGACCCCGAGAACCGGTTGGCCACGTGACCCCGAACACCGGTTGGCCACGTCTCACGTGACCCCGCAGAACCACCTGAACCGGTTGGCCACGTGACCCCGAGAACCGGTTGGCCACGTGACCCCGAACACCGGTTGGCCACGTCTCACGTGACCCCGCAGAACCACCTGAACCGGTTGGCCACGTGACCCCGAGAACCGGTTGGCCACGTGACCCCGAACACCGGTTGGCCACGTCTCACGTGACCCCGCAGAACCACCTGAACCGGTTGGCCACGTGACCCCGAGAACCGGTTGGCCACGTGACCCCGAACACCGGTTGGCCACGTCTCACGTGACCCCGCAGAACCACCTGAACCGGTTGGCCACGTGACCCCGAGAACCGGTTGGCCACGTGACCCCGAACACCGGTTGGCCACGTCTCACGTGACCCCGCAGAACCACCTGAACCGGTTGGCCACGTGACCCCGAGAACCGGTTGGCCACGTGACCCCGAACACCGGTTGGCCACGTCTCACGTGACCCCGCAGAACCACCTGAACCGGTTGGCCACGTGACCCCGAGAACCGGTTGGCCACGTGACCCCGAACACCGGTTGGCCACGTCTCACGTGACCCCGCAGAACCACCTGAACCGGTTGGCCACGTGACCCCGAGAACCGGTTGGCCACGTGACCCCGAACACCGGTTGGCCACGTCTCACGTGACCCCGCAGAACCACCTGAACCGGTTGGCCACGTGACCCCGAGAACCGGTTGGCCACGTGACCCCGAACACCGGTTGGCCACGTCTCACGTGACCCCGCAGAACCACCTGAACCGGTTGGCCACGTGACCCCGAGAACCGGTTGGCCACGTGACCCCGAACACCGGTTGGCCACGTCTCACGTGACCCCGCAGAACCACCTGAACCGGTTGGCCACGTGACCCCGAGAACCGGTTGGCCACGTGACCCCGAACACCGGTTGGCCACGTCTCACGTGACCCCGCAGAACCACCTGAACCGGTTGGCCACGTGACCCCGAGAACCGGTTGGCCACGTGACCCCGAACACCGGTTGGCCACGTCTCACGTGACCCCGCAGAACCACCTGAACCGGTTGGCCACGTGACCCCGAGAACCGGTTGGCCACGTGACCCCGAACACCGGTTGGCCACGTCTCACGTGACCCCGCAGAACCACCTGAACCGGTTGGCCACGTGACCCCGAGAACCGGTTGGCCACGTGACCCCGAACACCGGTTGGCCACGTCTCACGTGACCCCGCAGAACCACCTGAACCGGTTGGCCACGTGACCCCGAGAACCGGTTGGCCACGTGACCCCGAACACCGGTTGGCCACGTCTCACGTGACCCCGCAGAACCACCTGAACCGGTTGGCCACGTGACCCCGAGAACCGGTTGGCCACGTGACCCCGAACACCGGTTGGCCACGTCTCACGTGACCCCGCAGAACCACCTGAACCGGTTGGCCACGTGACCCCGAGAACCGGTTGGCCACGTGACCCCGAACACCGGTTGGCCACGTCTCACGTGACCCCGCAGAACCACCTGAACCGGTTGGCCACGTGACCCCGAGAACCGGTTGGCCACGTGACCCCGAACACCGGTTGGCCACGTCTCACGTGACCCCGCAGAACCACCTGAACCGGTTGGCCACGTGACCCCGAGAACCGGTTGGCCACGTGACCCCGAACACCGGTTGGCCACGTCTCACGTGACCCCGCAGAACCACCTGAACCGGTTGGCCACGTGACCCCGAGAACCGGTTGGCCACGTGACCCCGAACACCGGTTGGCCACGTCTCACGTGACCCCGCAGAACCACCTGAACCGGTTGGCCACGTGACCCCGAGAACCGGTTGGCCACGTGACCCCGAACACCGGTTGGCCACGTCTCACGTGACCCCGCAGAACCACCTGAACCGGTTGGCCACGTGACCCCGAGAACCGGTTGGCCACGTGACCCCGAACACCGGTTGGCCACGTCTCACGTGACCCCGCAGAACCACCTGAACCGGTTGGCCACGTGACCCCGAGAACCGGTTGGCCACGTGACCCCGAACACCGGTTGGCCACGTCTCACGTGACCCCGCAGAACCACCTGAACCGGTTGGCCACGTGACCCCGAGAACCGGTTGGCCACGTGACCCCGAACACCGGTTGGCCACGTCTCACGTGACCCCGCAGAACCACCTGAACCGGTTGGCCACGTGACCCCGAGAACCGGTTGGCCACGTGACCCCGAACACCGGTTGGCCACGTCTCACGTGACCCCGCAGAACCACCTGAACCGGTTGGCCACGTGACCCCGAGAACCGGTTGGCCACGTGACCCCGAACACCGGTTGGCCACGTCTCACGTGACCCCGCAGAACCACCTGAACCGGTTGGCCACGTGACCCCGAGAACCGGTTGGCCACGTGACCCCGAACACCGGTTGGCCACGTCTCACGTGACCCCGCAGAACCACCTGAACCGGTTGGCCACGTGACCCCGAACACCGGTTGGCCACGTCTCACGTGACCCCGCAGAACCACCTGAACCGGTTGGCCACGTGACCCCGAGAACCGGTTGGCCACGTGACCCCGAACACCGGTTGGCCACGTCTCACGTGACCCCGCAGAACCACCTGAACCGGTTGGCCACGTGACCCCGAGAACCGGTTGGCCACGTGACCCCGAACACCGGTTGGCCACGTCTCACGTGACCCCGCAGAACCACCTGAACCGGTTGGCCACGTGACCCCGAGAACCGGTTGGCCACGTGACCCCGAACACCGGTTGGCCACGTCTCACGTGACCCCGCAGAACCACCTGAACCGGTTGGCCACGTGACCCCGAGAACCGGTTGGCCACGTGACCCCGAACACCGGTTGGCCACGTCTCACGTGACCCCGCAGAACCACCTGAACCGGTTGGCCACGTGACCCCGAGAACCGGTTGGCCACGTGACCCCGAACACCGGTTGGCCACGTCTCACGTGACCCCGCAGAACCACCTGAACCGGTTGGCCACGTGACCCCGAGAACCGGTTGGCCACGTGACCCCGAACACCGGTTGGCCACGTCTCACGTGACCCCGCAGAACCACCTGAACCGGTTGGCCACGTGACCCCGAGAACCGGTTGGCCACGTGACCCCGAACACCGGTTGGCCACGTCTCACGTGACCCCGCAGAACCACCTGAACCGGTTGGCCACGTGACCCCGAGAACCGGTTGGCCACGTGACCCCGAACACCGGTTGGCCACGTCTCACGTGACCCCGCAGAACCACCTGAACCGGTTGGCCACGTGACCCCGAGAACCGGTTGGCCACGTGACCCCGAACACCGGTTGGCCACGTCTCACGTGACCCCGCAGAACCACCTGAACCGGTTGGCCACGTGACCCCGAGAACCGGTTGGCCACGTGACCCCGAACACCGGTTGGCCACGTCTCACGTGACCCCGCAGAACCACCTGAACCGGTTGGCCACGTGACCCCGAGAACCGGTTGGCCACGTGACCCCGAACACCGGTTGGCCACGTCTCACGTGACCCCGCAGAACCACCTGAACCGGTTGGCCACGTGACCCCGAGAACCGGTTGGCCACGTGACCCCGAACACCGGTTGGCCACGTCTCACGTGACCCCGCAGAACCACCTGAACCGGTTGGCCACGTGACCCCGAGAACCGGTTGGCCACGTGACCCCGAACACCGGTTGGCCACGTCTCACGTGACCCCGCAGAACCACCTGAACCGGTTGGCCACGTGACCCCGAGAACCGGTTGGCCACGTGACCCCGAACACCGGTTGGCCACGTCTCACGTGACCCCGCAGAACCACCTGAACCGGTTGGCCACGTGACCCCGAGAACCGGTTGGCCACGTGACCCCGAACACCGGTTGGCCACGTCTCACGTGACCCCGCAGAACCACCTGAACCGGTTGGCCACGTGACCCCGAGAACCGGTTGGCCACGTGACCCCGAACACCGGTTGGCCACGTCTCACGTGACCCCGCAGAACCACCTGAACCGGTTGGCCACGTGACCCCGAGAACCGGTTGGCCACGTGACCCCGAACACCGGTTGGCCACGTCTCACGTGACCCCGCAGAACCACCTGAACCGGTTGGCCACGTGACCCCGAGAACCGGTTGGCCACGTGACCCCGAACACCGGTTGGCCACGTCTCACGTGACCCCGCAGAACCACCTGAACCGGTTGGCCACGTGACCCCGAGAACCGGTTGGCCACGTGACCCCGAACACCGGTTGGCCACGTCTCACGTGACCCCGCAGAACCACCTGAACCGGTTGGCCACGTGACCCCGAGAACCGGTTGGCCACGTGACCCCGAACACCGGTTGGCCACGTCTCACGTGACCCCGCAGAACCACCTGAACCGGTTGGCCACGTGACCCCGAGAACCGGTTGGCCACGTGACCCCGAACACCGGTTGGCCACGTCTCACGTGACCCCGCAGAACCACCTGAACCGGTTGGCCACGTGACCCCGAGAACCGGTTGGCCACGTGACCCCGAACACCGGTTGGCCACGTCTCACGTGACCCCGCAGAACCACCTGAACCGGTTGGCCACGTGACCCCGAGAACCGGTTGGCCACGTGACCCCGAACACCGGTTGGCCACGTCTCACGTGACCCCGCAGAACCACCTGAACCGGTTGGCCACGTGACCCCGAGAACCGGTTGGCCACGTGACCCCGAACACCGGTTGGCCACGTCTCACGTGACCCCGCAGAACCACCTGAACCGGTTGGCCACGTGACCCCGAGAACCGGTTGGCCACGTGACCCCGAACACCGGTTGGCCACGTCTCACGTGACCCCGCAGAACCACCTGAACCGGTTGGCCACGTGACCCCGAGAACCGGTTGGCCACGTGACCCCGAACACCGGTTGGCCACGTCTCACGTGACCCCGCAGAACCACCTGAACCGGTTGGCCACGTGACCCCGAGAACCGGTTGGCCACGTGACCCCGAACACCGGTTGGCCACGTCTCACGTGACCCCGCAGAACCACCTGAACCGGTTGGCCACGTGACCCCGAGAACCGGTTGGCCACGTGACCCCGAACACCGGTTGGCCACGTCTCACGTGACCCCGCAGAACCACCTGAACCGGTTGGCCACGTGACCCCGAGAACCGGTTGGCCACGTGACCCCGAACACCGGTTGGCCACGTCTCACGTGACCCCGCAGAACCACCTGAACCGGTTGGCCACGTGACCCCGAGAACCGGTTGGCCACGTGACCCCGAACACCGGTTGGCCACGTCTCACGTGACCCCGCAGAACCACCTGAACCGGTTGGCCACGTGACCCCGAGAACCGGTTGGCCACGTGACCCCGAACACCGGTTGGCCACGTCTCACGTGACCCCGCAGAACCACCTGAACCGGTTGGCCACGTGACCCCGAGAACCGGTTGGCCACGTGACCCCGAACACCGGTTGGCCACGTCTCACGTGACCCCGCAGAACCACCTGAACCGGTTGGCCACGTGACCCCGAGAACCGGTTGGCCACGTGACCCCGAACACCGGTTGGCCACGTCTCACGTGACCCCGCAGAACCACCTGAACCGGTTGGCCACGTGACCCCGAGAACCGGTTGGCCACGTGACCCCGAACACCGGTTGGCCACGTCTCACGTGACCCCGCAGAACCACCTGAACCGGTTGGCCACGTGACCCCGAGAACCGGTTGGCCACGTGACCCCGAACACCGGTTGGCCACGTCTCACGTGACCCCGCAGAACCACCTGAACCGGTTGGCCACGTGACCCCGAGAACCGGTTGGCCACGTGACCCCGAACACCGGTTGGCCACGTCTCACGTGACCCCGCAGAACCACCTGAACCGGTTGGCCACGTGACCCCAACCGGTTGGCCACGTGACCCCGAGAACCGGTTGGCCACGTGACCCCGAACACCGGTTGGCCACGTCTCACGTGACCCCGCAGAACCACCTGAACCGGTTGGCCACGTGACCCCGAGAACCGGTTGGCCACGTGACCCCGAACACCGGTTGGCCACGTCTCACGTGACCCCGCAGAACCACCTGAACCGGTTGGCCACGTGACCCCGAGAACCGGTTGGCCACGTGACCCCGAACACCGGTTGGCCACGTCTCACGTGACCCCGCAGAACCACCTGAACCGGTTGGCCACGTGACCCCGAGAACCGGTTGGCCACGTGACCCCGAACACCGGTTGGCCACGTCTCACGTGACCCCGCAGAACCACCTGAACCGGTTGGCCACGTGACCCCGAGAACCGGTTGGCCACGTGACCCCGAACACCGGTTGGCCACGTCTCACGTGACCCCGCAGAACCACCTGAACCGGTTGGCCACGTGACCCCGAGAACCGGTTGGCCACGTGACCCCGAACACCGGTTGGCCACGTCTCACGTGACCCCGCAGAACCACCTGAACCGGTTGGCCACGTGACCCCGAGAACCGGTTGGCCACGTGACCCCGAACACCGGTTGGCCACGTCTCACGTGACCCCGCAGAACCACCTGAACCGGTTGGCCACGTGACCCCGAGAACCGGTTGGCCACGTGACCCCGAACACCGGTTGGCCACGTCTCACGTGACCCCGCAGAACCACCTGAACCGGTTGGCCACGTGACCCCGAGAACCGGTTGGCCACGTGACCCCGAACACCGGTTGGCCACGTCTCACGTGACCCCGCAGAACCACCTGAACCGGTTGGCCACGTGACCCCGAGAACCGGTTGGCCACGTGACCCCGAACACCGGTTGGCCACGTCTCACGTGACCCCGCAGAACCACCTGAACCGGTTGGCCACGTGACCCCGAGAACCGGTTGGCCACGTGACCCCGAACACCGGTTGGCCACGTCTCACGTGACCCCGCAGAACCACCTGAACCGGTTGGCCACGTGACCCCGAGAACCGGTTGGCCACGTGACCCCGAACACCGGTTGGCCACGTCTCACGTGACCCCGCAGAACCACCTGAACCGGTTGGCCACGTGACCCCGAGAACCGGTTGGCCACGTGACCCCGAACACCGGTTGGCCACGTCTCACGTGACCCCGCAGAACCACCTGAACCGGTTGGCCACGTGACCCCGAGAACCGGTTGGCCACGTGACCCCGAACACCGGTTGGCCACGTCTCACGTGACCCCGCAGAACCACCTGAACCGGTTGGCCACGTGACCCCGAGAACCGGTTGGCCACGTGACCCCGAACACCGGTTGGCCACGTCTCACGTGACCCCGCAGAACCACCTGAACCGGTTGGCCACGTGACCCCGAGAACCGGTTGGCCACGTGACCCCGAACACCGGTTGGCCACGTCTCACGTGACCCCGCAGAACCACCTGAACCGGTTGGCCACGTGACCCCGAGAACCGGTTGGCCACGTGACCCCGAACACCGGTTGGCCACGTCTCACGTGACCCCGCAGAACCACCTGAACCGGTTGGCCACGTGACCCCGAGAACCGGTTGGCCACGTGACCCCGAACACCGGTTGGCCACGTCTCACGTGACCCCGCAGAACCACCTGAACCGGTTGGCCACGTGACCCCGAGAACCGGTTGGCCACGTGACCCCGAACACCGGTTGGCCACGTCTCACGTGACCCCGCAGAACCACCTGAACCGGTTGGCCACGTGACCCCGAGAACCGGTTGGCCACGTGACCCCGAACACCGGTTGGCCACGTCTCACGTGACCCCGCAGAACCACCTGAACCGGTTGGCCACGTGACCCCGAGAACCGGTTGGCCACGTGACCCCGAACACCGGTTGGCCACGTCTCACGTGACCCCGCAGAACCACCTGAACCGGTTGGCCACGTGACCCCGAGAACCGGTTGGCCACGTGACCCCGAACACCGGTTGGCCACGTCTCACGTGACCCCGCAGAACCACCTGAACCGGTTGGCCACGTGACCCCGAGAACCGGTTGGCCACGTGACCCCGAACACCGGTTGGCCACGTCTCACGTGACCCCGCAGAACCACCTGAACCGGTTGGCCACGTGACCCCGAGAACCGGTTGGCCACGTGACCCCGAACACCGGTTGGCCACGTCTCACGTGACCCCGCAGAACCACCTGAACCGGTTGGCCACGTGACCCCGAGAACCGGTTGGCCACGTGACCCCGAACACCGGTTGGCCACGTCTCACGTGACCCCGCAGAACCACCTGAACCGGTTGGCCACGTGACCCCGAGAACCGGTTGGCCACGTGACCCCGAACACCGGTTGGCCACGTCTCACGTGACCCCGCAGAACCACCTGAACCGGTTGGCCACGTGACCCCGAGAACCGGTTGGCCACGTGACCCCGAACACCGGTTGGCCACGTCTCACGTGACCCCGCAGAACCACCTGAACCGGTTGGCCACGTGACCCCGAGAACCGGTTGGCCACGTGACCCCGAACACCGGTTGGCCACGTCTCACGTGACCCCGCAGAACCACCTGAACCGGTTGGCCACGTGACCCCGAGAACCGGTTGGCCACGTGACCCCGAACACCGGTTGGCCACGTCTCACGTGACCCCGCAGAACCACCTGAACCGGTTGGCCACGTGACCCCGAGAACCGGTTGGCCACGTGACCCCGAACACCGGTTGGCCACGTCTCACGTGACCCCGCAGAACCACCTGAACCGGTTGGCCACGTGACCCCGAGAACCGGTTGGCCACGTGACCCCGAACACCGGTTGGCCACGTCTCACGTGACCCCGCAGAACCACCTGAACCGGTTGGCCACGTGACCCCGAGAACCGGTTGGCCACGTGACCCCGAACACCGGTTGGCCACGTCTCACGTGACCCCGCAGAACCACCTGAACCGGTTGGCCACGTGACCCCGAGAACCGGTTGGCCACGTGACCCCGAACACCGGTTGGCCACGTCTCACGTGACCCCGCAGAACCACCTGAACCGGTTGGCCACGTGACCCCGAGAACCGGTTGGCCACGTGACCCCGAACACCGGTTGGCCACGTCTCACGTGACCCCGCAGAACCACCTGAACCGGTTGGCCACGTGACCCCGAGAACCGGTTGGCCACGTGACCCCGAACACCGGTTGGCCACGTCTCACGTGACCCCGCAGAACCACCTGAACCGGTTGGCCACGTGACCCCGAGAACCGGTTGGCCACGTGACCCCGAACACCGGTTGGCCACGTCTCACGTGACCCCGCAGAACCACCTGAACCGGTTGGCCACGTGACCCCGAGAACCGGTTGGCCACGTGACCCCGAACACCGGTTGGCCACGTCTCACGTGACCCCGCAGAACCACCTGAACCGGTTGGCCACGTGACCCCGAGAACCGGTTGGCCACGTGACCCCGAACACCGGTTGGCCACGTCTCACGTGACCCCGCAGAACCACCTGAACCGGTTGGCCACGTGACCCCGAGAACCGGTTGGCCACGTGACCCCGAACACCGGTTGGCCACGTCTCACGTGACCCCGCAGAACCACCTGAACCGGTTGGCCACGTGACCCCGAGAACCGGTTGGCCACGTGACCCCGAACACCGGTTGGCCACGTCTCACGTGACCCCGCAGAACCACCTGAACCGGTTGGCCACGTGACCCCGAGAACCGGTTGGCCACGTGACCCCGAACACCGGTTGGCCACGTCTCACGTGACCCCGCAGAACCACCTGAACCGGTTGGCCACGTGACCCCGAGAACCGGTTGGCCACGTGACCCCGAACACCGGTTGGCCACGTCTCACGTGACCCCGCAGAACCACCTGAACCGGTTGGCCACGTGACCCCGAGAACCGGTTGGCCACGTGACCCCGAACACCGGTTGGCCACGTCTCACGTGACCCCGCAGAACCACCTGAACCGGTTGGCCACGTGACCCCGAGAACCGGTTGGCCACGTGACCCCGAACACCGGTTGGCCACGTCTCACGTGACCCCGCAGAACCACCTGAACCGGTTGGCCACGTGACCCCGAGAACCGGTTGGCCACGTGACCCCGAACACCGGTTGGCCACGTCTCACGTGACCCCGCAGAACCACCTGAACCGGTTGGCCACGTGACCCCGAGAACCGGTTGGCCACGTGACCCCGAACACCGGTTGGCCACGTCTCACGTGACCCCGCAGAACCACCTGAACCGGTTGGCCACGTGACCCCGAGAACCGGTTGGCCACGTGACCCCGAACACCGGTTGGCCACGTCTCACGTGACCCCGCAGAACCACCTGAACCGGTTGGCCACGTGACCCCGAGAACCGGTTGGCCACGTGACCCCGAACACCGGTTGGCCACGTCTCACGTGACCCCGCAGAACCACCTGAACCGGTTGGCCACGTGACCCCGAGAACCGGTTGGCCACGTGACCCCGAACACCGGTTGGCCACGTCTCACGTGACCCCGCAGAACCACCTGAACCGGTTGGCCACGTGACCCCGAGAACCGGTTGGCCACGTGACCCCGAACACCGGTTGGCCACGTCTCACGTGACCCCGCAGAACCACCTGAACCGGTTGGCCACGTGACCCCGAGAACCGGTTGGCCACGTGACCCCGAACACCGGTTGGCCACGTCTCACGTGACCCCGCAGAACCACCTGAACCGGTTGGCCACGTGACCCCGAGAACCGGTTGGCCACGTGACCCCGAACACCGGTTGGCCACGTCTCACGTGACCCCGCAGAACCACCTGAACCGGTTGGCCACGTGACCCCGAGAACCGGTTGGCCACGTGACCCCGAACACCGGTTGGCCACGTCTCACGTGACCCCGCAGAACCACCTGAACCGGTTGGCCACGTGACCCCGAGAACCGGTTGGCCACGTGACCCCGAACACCGGTTGGCCACGTCTCACGTGACCCCGCAGAACCACCTGAACCGGTTGGCCACGTGACCCCGAGAACCGGTTGGCCACGTGACCCCGAACACCGGTTGGCCACGTCTCACGTGACCCCGCAGAACCACCTGAACCGGTTGGCCACGTGACCCCGAGAACCGGTTGGCCACGTGACCCCGAACACCGGTTGGCCACGTCTCACGTGACCCCGCAGAACCACCTGAACCGGTTGGCCACGTGACCCCGAGAACCGGTTGGCCACGTGACCCCGAACACCGGTTGGCCACGTCTCACGTGACCCCGCAGAACCACCTGAACCGGTTGGCCACGTGACCCCGAGAACCGGTTGGCCACGTGACCCCGAACACCGGTTGGCCACGTCTCACGTGACCCCGCAGAACCACCTGAACCGGTTGGCCACGTGACCCCGAGAACCGGTTGGCCACGTGACCCCGAACACCGGTTGGCCACGTCTCACGTGACCCCGCAGAACCACCTGAACCGGTTGGCCACGTGACCCCGAGAACCGGTTGGCCACGTGACCCCGAACACCGGTTGGCCACGTCTCACGTGACCCCGCAGAACCACCTGAACCGGTTGGCCACGTGACCCCGAGAACCGGTTGGCCACGTGACCCCGAACACCGGTTGGCCACGTCTCACGTGACCCCGCAGAACCACCTGAACCGGTTGGCCACGTGACCCCGAGAACCGGTTGGCCACGTGACCCCGAACACCGGTTGGCCACGTCTCACGTGACCCCGCAGAACCACCTGAACCGGTTGGCCACGTGACCCCGAGAACCGGTTGGCCACGTGACCCCGAACACCGGTTGGCCACGTCTCACGTGACCCCGCAGAACCACCTGAACCGGTTGGCCACGTGACCCCGAGAACCGGTTGGCCACGTGACCCCGAACACCGGTTGGCCACGTCTCACGTGACCCCGCAGAACCACCTGAACCGGTTGGCCACGTGACCCCGAGAACCGGTTGGCCACGTGACCCCGAACACCGGTTGGCCACGTCTCACGTGACCCCGCAGAACCACCTGAACCGGTTGGCCACGTGACCCCGAGAACCGGTTGGCCACGTGACCCCGAACACCGGTTGGCCACGTCTCACGTGACCCCGCAGAACCACCTGAACCGGTTGGCCACGTGACCCCGAGAACCGGTTGGCCACGTGACCCCGAACACCGGTTGGCCACGTCTCACGTGACCCCGCAGAACCACCTGAACCGGTTGGCCACGTGACCCCGAGAACCGGTTGGCCACGTGACCCCGAACACCGGTTGGCCACGTCTCACGTGACCCCGCAGAACCACCTGAACCGGTTGGCCACGTGACCCCGAGAACCGTTCGAAAAACCTGGCAACAGATTGCCGGAAAATCCGCTACCTGTTCCTACCGGTCGGAAAACCCGGCAACAGATGGCCCTGGCATCTCCGGAACAGGTCGTAAAACCCGGCACCAGTTGACCACGGCATTCCCGAAACAGGTTGGAAAATCCGGCACCATTTGGCAACAGCATTTCTGAATCCTGTGGGAAACCCCGGCACCAGTTGATCACGGCATCCCCGACTCCGGTCGGAAACATCCGGCAACAGATGGCCCTGGCATCCCAGGAACCGGTCGGAAAACACGGCACCAGTTGACCACGGCATCCACGAAACAGGTTTGAAAATCCGGTACCTGTTGGCTATGGCATTTCTGAATCCGGTCGGAAAACCCGGCAACAGATGGCCCCGGCATACCCGAAACAGGTCGGAAAATCCGCTACCTGTTCCTACCGGTCGGAAAACCCGGCAACAGATGGCCCTGGCATCTCCGGAACAGGTCGTAAAACCCGGCACCAGTTGACCACGGCATTCCCGAAACAGGTTGGAAAATCCGGCACCATTTGGCAACGGCATTTCTGAATCCTGTCGGAAACCCCGGCACCAGTTGATCACGGCATCCCCGACTCCGGTCGGAAACATCCGGCAACAGATGGCCCTGGCATCCCAGGAACCGGTCGGAAAACCCGGCACCAGTTGGCCCCGACATCCCCGAACAGGTCGAAAATACCTGTACCAGTTTGCCCCGGCATCCCAGATTTCGGTCGTAAAATTTTTCACCAGTTGACCAAGGCATCACCAGAACCGTTCGAAAAACCTGGCAACAGATTGCCCCGGCATACCCGAAACAGGTCGGAAAATCCGCTACCTGTTCCTACCGGTCGGAAAACCCGGCAACAGATGGCCCTGGCATCTCCGGAACAGGTCGTAAAACCCGGCACCAGTTGACCACGGCATTCCCGAAACAGGTTGGAAAATCCGGCACCATTTGGCAACAGCATTTCTGAATCCTGTGGGAAACCCCGGCACCAGTTGATCACGGCATCCCCGACTCCGGTCGGAAACATCCGGCAACAGATGGCCCTGGCATCCCAGGAACCGGTCGGAAAACACGGCACCAGTTGACCACGGCATCCACGAAACAGGTTGAAAATCCGGTACCTGTTGGCTATGGCATTTCTGAATCCGGTCGGAAAACCCGGCAACAGATGGCCCCGGCATCCCCAGAACCAGTAAAAACCCGGCACCGTGATGCCAGAACTAATGTCAAAATGTTCAAAAGCTATTTCGAGGGACAAATGAGCGAGATGGAAAAAATAGTGGAAAAATGTCCAGCATTACTCGTTCGATTCGGCATCCCCGAAACCGGCGGAAAATCCTGCACCAGTTGGCCACGGCTTTCCAGAAACCGGTCAGAAAACCCGGCAACAGATGGCCCCGGCATCCCCGGAACCGGCGAAAACGCGGCACGCTGATGCCAGAACTAATGTCAAAATGTTCAAAAGCTATTTCGAGGGACAAATGAGCGTGATGGAAAAAAGAATGGAAAAATGCCCATAATTATCCATTCGGTTAGAATCGTCAGAATAACGACTGAAAGATTCAACGACTTCAACGCAAGAGAAGTGAAGCACGTACTTACGTTCGTGAAGAAATAAAGATCGGATGCAAAGTGGATGTGTTTTACCCGTTCGGTTGGGATCGTCAGAATAACGGCTGAAAGATTCAACGACTTCAACGCAAGAGAAGTGAAGAACGTACTTACGTTTGTGAAGAAATAAAGATCGGATGCAAAGTGGGTGTGTTTTGTCTATTCATTCATTTTGCTCACTCTTCTGAGACATCGAATAAAACTTGTCAGTAAATAATATAATCCCAAGGAAGAATTCAACGCACATACGCATTATCTGTGGCCAATGTGTGTGTGTGCGATATTCAATCATTTTGGTTAGCAAAATATGTCCACGATTTTTACCAATAGGATCGAACAGGGAGCCACATCCGTTGCCAATTTTTTTCTAAAGAACCCCATCTCATGCGCAACATAAGCCCGTTTCTAATCAACCTTCACTTGTGGGGCTTTAGCGAAGAGAATAGAAATTTAAATATAATGTTCAATAGCTATTCCGAGGGACAAATGAGCGTGATAAAAAAAAATATGGAAAAATGCACATCATTACCCATTCGGTTTGGATCGTCATAATATCGGCTGAAAGATTCAAGGACTTCAACGCAAGAGAAGTGTAAAACCGACTTTACGGTCGGAAAATCCGGCACCAGTTGACCACGGCATCGCCGAAACCGGTTGGAAAACCCGGCAACAGATGGCCCTGACATCTCCGGAACAGGTCGTAAAACCCGGCACCAGTTGACCACGGAATCCCCGAAACAGGTCGGAAAATCAGGTACTTGTTGGCCACAGCATTTCTCAATCCTGTCGGAAAACCTGGCCTTCGGAAGGCCTTGGTCATTGGAATCGCAATGGATGCGATATAATTTACAACAATACAAGTTCTTCATGCCGTTTGCCAGAAAGTATTTTAGCGTGTATGCAATTTCCATAATTCCAAATCCATATTTTGCATTCGTCTACCATTACACAATCCTTTTTCTGGATTAAGGTTGCACATTTGCTGTACTGGTGCAAAGCGCTTCAATTAAATTTCATGAACTGGAATGTTAAGTTCATGAAGCTTATGTTCATTCTGTGATCATATTTGGTAGGAATGTTAAAATGTTGAAAGCCTTCCTGTTGGAACAATGCATCAATGGATATCAACACCTTTTACGTCTTGTTCAGGTAAGCGCTCCAGAACAGCATTGTTGATAGAAGGCACGTTCATGTTCGATCGCGAGAGAATAGCTCGATCCGAAAGTGGCAGGGTTAGTGTAGTGCAATTCAACGCCAGGATAAATGTTATATTACTATTTATTATTTATCTTTTTTTATTTTAGTTTGAAGGTCGTATTTAACATCCGATGTGTTTGGTAAAACGATGTCGCGAGGAATTTTACGATAAGAAGGGGGAATAATGTTTTTCATTGTTTTCCGTGCAATATACTGTTGCATGGCATAAGGTTGTTTTCGATTGATTCCCATGCAAACTATAGTTGCACGGCATCTGTTCGTACAATAACATCTTGCATGCAAGCCTGTGTGCTATTCTGACTGAGACTCGAGAGTGCTCATATCCAGCCGCAGGCAAACGGTTGCATAACAGACTTACATGCAACATGATCTTGTGCAATGCAGCGGTGCGTTTCTAAATCTATGTATATAAAGGATAGATAGATAGATGTTCAAAATTTATTTCGAGGGACAAATAAGCGTGATGGAAAAAAGGAATGGAAAAATGCCCATCATTACCCGTTCGGTTGGGATCGTCATAATAACGGTTGAGAGATTCAAGGATTTCAAGGCAATAGAAGTGAAGAAACATCTTTACGTTTGTGAAGAAATAAAGTGGATGTGTTTTGTTTGTTCATTAATTTTGCTCACTCTTCAAAGACATCGAATAAAACTTTTCAGTAAATAATATAATCCCCCAGAAGAATTCAGCGCATATTGATTAGTTCTTCTTTTTTTTTTTTTTTAGGGGAGGGAAAGATGCTTGTAAGCACATTGTGACAACAGAAGGTGGTTCCCTTAAACTTGCTTCATGAGAAGGGACTCCAGGGGCTGCAAGAACTTTTCGTCAGTTCGATTGTCTTACGCCCGCTAAATACCCCCTACAAAACCCTTCCTTAGTCCTTTGCTTCGGGAAGCTGCTAAGGGCAAAAGCAAGCAGCTTCTCGAAAGAAGGAACCCGCGCATTAGGGCTATGGTCTTTGCATCTTGTCAGAGTATGCCTCGGCTGAAGGTAGACCACCTTGCGTCCTGCTGGCTGGTTAGACACGCACGGTTCTACAACGGAGCAGCAATACGGCTGTTAAAAAAGAAATAAAAAATCATTGAAATGTTGATCTTATTGTAATACGCTATTATATGACGGCAAAGCAATAAAGCTGAAAAAACAAAAAAGATTAATAAGCCATACAGCTGTTAAAAGAGGCATAAGAATTTTACGAAAAATATTCTAAATGTTAAATATGTTTTTGTTCCGAATACTTACTTTTCATCAATCTCGATTACAAGCAGGCATTGATTAGTTCTTCTTCTTTTTCTTTTCTGCGGAAAGCGGATGTGTTTTGTTTAGTCATTAATTTCGCTCGGTGCGCGTCATAGCTTTTTTTTTTGCCAATGGATCCTAACCTTCCCAGTGAAGTGAATGAAAATAAAAATACGATAATTTAACGAAAATATTCTAAATGTTAAATATATTTTTGTTCCGAATACTTACATCAATCTCGATCACAAGCAGGCATTGATTAGTTCTTCTTTTCTTTTAGGGAAGGGAAAAATGCTTTTGAGCACATTGTGGCCACGACGAGATCGAGCGCTGCCACATCAAGTTACCACGGTGCGCGTCATAGCTTTTTTCGCCAATGGGTCCTAACCTTCCAAGTGAAGTGGCTGAAAATAAAAATACGATAATTTAACGAAAATATTCTTAATGTTAAATATATTTTTGTTCCGAATTCTAACTTTTCATCAATCTCGATCACAAGCAGGCATTGATTAGTTCTCCTTTTTTTTAGGGAAGGGAAAAATGCTTTTGAGCACATTGTGGCCACAAGGAGATCGAGCGCTTCCACATCAAACTACCTCGGTACGCGTCATAGCTTTTTTTTGCCAATGGGTCCTAACCTTCAAGTGAAGTGGCTGAAAATAAAAATACGATAATTTAACGAAAATATTCTTAATGTTAAATATGTTTTTGTTCCGAATACTTACTTTTCATCAATCTCGATCACAAACAGGCATTGATTAGTTCTTCTTCTTTTCTTTTAGGGGAGGGCAAAATGCTTTTGACTACATTGTTGCCACAACGCGATCGAGCGTTTTCACATCAAACTACCTCGGTGCGCGTCATAGCATTTTTTCGCCAATGGGGACTAACCTTCCTGGTGAAGTGGCTAAAAGAAAAATACGATAATTTAACGAAAAAGATTCTAAATGTTAAATATATTTTTGTTCCGAATTCTAACTTTTCATCAATCTCGATCACAAGCAGGCATTGATTAGTTCTCCTTTTTTTTAGGGAAGGGAAAAATGCTTTTGAGCACATTGTGGCCACAAGGAGATCGAGCGCTTCCACATCAAATTACCTCGGTACGCGTCATAGCTTTTTTTTGCCAATGGGTCCTAAACTTCCCAGTGAAGTGGCTGAAAATAAAAATACGATTATTTAAAGAAAAGATTCTAAATGTTAAATATGTTTTTGTTCCTAATTCTTACTTTTCATCAATCTCGATCACAAGCAGGCATTGATTAGTTCTTCTTCTTTTGTTTTAGGGAAGGGAAAAATGCTTTTGAGTACATTGTGGCCATAACGAGATCGAGCGCTTTCACATCAAATTACCACGGTGCGCGTCATAGCTTTTTTCGCCAATGGGTCCTAACCTTCCAAGTGAAGTGGCTGAAAATAAAAATACGATAATTTAACGAAAATATTCCAAATGTTAAATATGTTTTTGTTCCGAATGCTTACTTTTTAGGGAAGGGAAAAATGCTTTTGAGTACATTGTGGCCACAACGAGATCGAGCGCTTTCACATCAAATTACCACGGTGCGCGTCATAGCTTTTTTCGCCAATGGCTCCTAACCTGCCCAGTGAGGTGGCTGAAAATAAAAAAAACGATAGTTTACAAAAAATATTCTAAATGTTAAATATATTTTTGTTCCGAATACTTACTTTTCATCAATCTCGATCACAAGCAGGCATTTACTAGTTCTTCTTCTTTTTCCTTTCTTTTAGGGAAGGGAAAAATGCTTTTGAGTACATTGTGGCCACAACGAAATAGAGCGCATTCACATCAAAATACCTGGGTGCGCATCATTCCTTTTTTTTCTCCAATGGCTCCTAACCTTCCCAGTGAGGTGGCTGAAAATAAAAATACGATAAATTAACGAAAAATATTCTAAATGTTAAATATGTTTTTGTTCCGAATACTTACTTTCCATCAATCTGGATCACAAGCAGGCATTGATTAGTTCTTTTTTTTTTTTTTAGGGAAGGAAAAAATGCCTTTGGGCACATTGTGGCCACAGAAGGTGGTTCCCTCGAACTAAGTTCTCGGGAAGGGACTCCAGGGGCTGCAAGAACTTTTCGTCAGTTCGATTGTCTTACGCCCGCTGAATACCCCCTAAAAAAACCTTCCTTAGTCCCCCCCAAGAAGGGACCCGCCCATTAGGGCTATGGTCTTTGCATCTCGTCAGAGTATGCCTCGGCTGACGGTAGATCGCCTTGCGTCCTGCTGGCTGGTTAGACACGCACGGTTCAACAACGGAGCAGCGGTACAACTGTTGAAAAAGAAATAAAAATGCATTGAAATGTTGATCTTATTGTAACACGCTATTATTTGACGGCAAAGCGATAAAGCTGAAAAAACAAAAAAGATATATAAGCCATACAGCTGTTAAAAGAGGCATAAGAATTTTACGAAAAATATTCTAAATGTTAAACATGTTTTTGTTCCGAACTTTTCATCAATCTCGATCACAAGCAGGCATTGATTAGTTCTTCTTCTTTTCTTGTAGGGAAGGGAAAAATGCTTTTGAGCACATTGTGGCCACGACGAGATCGAGCGCTGCCACATCAAATTACCACGGTGCGCGTCATAGCTTTTTTCGCCAATGGGTCCTAACCTTCCAAGTGAAGTGGCTGAAAATAAAAATACGATTATTTAACGAAAAAGATTCTAAATGTTAAATATGTTTTTGTTCCGAATTCTTACTTTTCATCAATCTCAATCACAAGCAGGATTTGATTAGTTCTTCTTCTTTTCTTTTAGGGAAGGGAAAAATGCTTTTGAGCACATTGTGGTCACAACGAGATCGAGCGCTGTCACATCAAATTACCACGATGCGCGTCATAGCATTTTTTCGCCAATGGCTCCTAACCTTCCCAGTGAGGTGGCTGAAAATAAAAATACGATAAATTAACGAAAAATATTCTTAATGTTAAATATGTTTTTGTTCCGAATACTTACTTTCCATCAATCTGGATCACAAGCAGGCATTGATTAGTTCCTCTTTTTTTTTTTTTTAGGGAAGGAAAAAATGCCTTTGGGCACATTGTGGCCACAGAAGGTGGTTCCCTCGAACTAAGTTCTCGGGAAGGGACTCCAGGGGCTGCAAGAACTTTTCGTCCGTTCGATTGCCTTACGCCCGCTGAATACCCCCTAAAAAAACCTTCCTTAGTCCCCCCCCCCCAAGAAGGGACCCGCCCATTAGGGCTATGGTCTTTGCAGCTCATCTGTATGCCTCGGCTGAAGGTAGACCGCCTTGCGTCCTGCTGGCTGGTTAGACACCCACAGTTCTACAATGGAGCAGCGATACAGCTGTTAGAAAAGAAATAAAAATTCATTAAAATGTTGATCATATTGTAATACGCTATTTGACGGCAAAGCGATAAAGCTGAAAAAACAAAAAAGAATTATAAGCCATATAAGCCAAAACAAGAAATAAAAATTCATTGAAATGTTGATTTTATGGTAATACGCTATTTTACGGCAAAGAAATAAAACTGAAAAAATAAGAATTATAATCGAGTTGAGCGTCGATCAGAAATACTGCTTGGAAAATGCGAAACTGAAAAAGAATGTCCAATTATTTTTATCACTGAACCCGTTTTTTAAAACGCACTGTAAAAATTGGCAAAAACGGAACTTACTACCGTTTCTGAAGGGAGATCGTGTCGCACGCGCGCCCATATACACACACATCCCCGTGAGCAAGAGATCGCATTCACACTCGCACCCATCCAAGAGAGCAAGACATGGCACACACACAACAACAAATTCGCTACTCGGTACCTTTCGATACATTCGAGATTTCAGGGATTCGACGAACTACGCATTCATTCGAATAGAAACGCATTCAATCGAATAGAAACGCATTTACACTCTCTTGCTCTCTCGCATTCTTTCTATCTCATTCTCACACACATTTTCTTCTCTCGTGCATACCTTCTCTTGCTCACACATTACTTCATTCTCGCTCACACATTAATTCTCTCTCTTTCATTCATACCCGGGCGCGCGTGCGATCACTCATACAAACCAAAAGGAATCGGCCAAGCGGTTCAAGCGAAGTAACAGCACACAACACAGTAATCGATGCATCTGAAAGAAAGAAACATAAGAATGATTACCCAATCTAGTTTTATGTTTCTATGCTACATTACATAAAACCTCACCTTAACCAGCAACTGAAGGAAAACGTCAAACTATGTTACAGTACACTTTGCGGTTCCACTGCACACACGCACACATAACACACAAAAACCGGAATCGGCCACGCGGTTTCAGGGCAGCAAAGACTACGGCGCAATAGGTTGAAAGCTGAAAGAAGCATTAGGTAGATATTAATTGCACTATCTAGTTTAATATTTCCATGCCCTGGCACACGAAAACTCACCTTAACCAGCAGCCGAAGATAAACGAATTTACTTTGTAAATGTGCACTTTTTTGGTCGCACTTCACTTACTATAGCTAAAGCTTCTTTTCACTGTACACCGGAAAGCGAATCCCTCGTTTTTTTAATGGTTACTTTTGGCGTTGATTTTTGACGTTTCACACTTCTACTCCCTTCAGAAACGGAAAACAACGACTGCCGCCTAGAACTTTCCTCTTCGCTCTATGAACTTGAATAACCCAATCCCCGCAAAATTGGATAATGATGAGATTATCGAGCAGCTATCGAGGAATTTGTTTGACAGGCCATTTGACTTCAGGCATTAAACTGTATTTGATTTAAATTTTCGTCGCAGAAAAATCGCGAGGCCGTCTAGACACACGGTTAGGATAGATTTGCGAAAATAAATTTGAAACTGCCACCTCCGCAGATAAGAAAAAAAAACATTGAATTGTGTTGGCGTGGAAAATTTACACTTTTTATGTGCATTAACAATCCGAATTGTCATAATTGCAAGATTATTGATTATTGGACTTTAGCAATAATGCATTTATTTTTCTTTTACCATCCCATGTAAAATATCACATATTCAGTCTAGATTTTTGATGTCTGCCAACATGTACCACTTCTTAAACCTTTCTACAGCCTGCTGCCATGCACGCATTTGTCGCAGCTGAGTTTGTCTGCGAGCTGGATCAGGAATAAAGATTTTTTCTATTTTGCGCACATCGAGCAATTGGGTTTTAGAAGCCCAGACACCTATATTCAAACCGGCCATAAACATTGCACCCAGTGCTGTCGAATCTGTAACTTCTCCTCGCTCTACTTTTACGTCCGTAAGATCGGCCAATGTTTGGCAGATGAAATCATTTTTAGATACACCCCCATCGACTTTGATGCTATTAAAGGTAAATCCTGTTTCCTTAAGAGCACATTGGTACAAGAGAGATACACGATAGGCGAGACTCTCCAACAAAGCTCTCACCATGTGTTCTTTGCGGGTAGATGGTTTGATACCGATAAAACCGCTTCCAGCACTATCGTCACGAATAGGAGGCTAGGAATGAAAAAGAAACATATGTTAATAATCATGTTAGCAATAAAAAATAACCAATACTCACGCCCAATCCACTAAACGCTGGAACAAACAGAACACCATCCGAGTCGGGGATAGACATTGCCATATTGGCACTTTCTGCCGGGTCTTCGAACAGTCCTACATTCATGGCCCACTCGATGATTGAACCGGTATCATTAGATGACCCTTCCATGAGGTATGTGATATCCACGTTTGACGCACGTTGTAATTTGTAGCCAACCAATGGATACAAACCGTGCACTGAGGCAAAGCATATTGGACCAGTATTTACGTTAAGGAAAGAACCGGTGCCCATCGTGATCTTCACGTCACCGCGATTAAAGCAACAATTGCCCCATAGCGAAGCTGACTGGTCCGACACGGATGCCGCTATTTTGATTTTGGCCCCCAAAAGTGATTCATGGACGTAACCAAAGTCATACGAGTTGTCGACTACCGTTGGCAGCAGCTCTCTCTATAAAAAAAAAGAAACATAAACTGTTAAATGAGTATTTTCTAGCAAAACAGATTTTCACATAAAAACCTTGATAGAAAATAAATTCAGTGCCCATCCAGCCCACTCTTGCCCGAAGGGATCGAAGAATCCCGTTGAGGTACAATTTGTCACGTCGCTAATGTGATCTACCTCCCGGCTGCGATCGGTCCCTTGGCGTAAGCGATAAAGCAACCACGAGTCAATGGTTCCATAAAGGACGTTTCCGGTCTTGATATCATCCTGCAGTAAGGGATTGTTGTGTATAATCCATGATAAACGCAGTGTAACCTGTGGGTTCATTAGTTTTATAACACTTCCGGCCAAAAAACGATTATTTCTGGTGACAAAATATAAGAAACCTGCGCCAAACTTGAGCAACCGTAAAGTCAAACTATTGTTCCATTTTTTTACGAGTGGATCAGCGCGCAAGTCCTTCCAAGTGATGAAATTGTGATACACATGTCCCGATTTTCGATTCCAGCAGGTGAAGCTGTTCCGTTGCGTTGATATGGCCAAACATGTTAGCTGTTTGATGGTCAATTTAGCATCTATGAAAAAATAAAAAGAATGAATAATATTGCAATTGTGTAAAAAAGAACAATGTTCTAAAGGTGATTATATAATTGGTTAACCAGTTAATAGAAAAAAAGCATTCAAAATAATCTCTTCATATTTCCGATTAGATAACATTTCAGTCGCTTGCCTAAAATGATATATTGAATATATGTACGAGAAAGAGGGTTTTCTTATATTTACCCTCGGCGGCCTTTGCGATCGTTTTCAAAACACTTGTCCATAATTTATCCGGGTTTATTTCAACCCATCCAGGTGCTGGATAAAGTAAGTCGACCTATATACATATAAATACAATTATGTTTATAAAGCATTATTGTACGTATTGTTCATGATACGATACTAAAAATGGTAGTTTCTGCTCTTACTTGGTCATAGGCTGTCCCAATAGGAACGGGTTCTCCGCCTGTTCTTGCTGCATATACGAAGCATCGAATGGTTGTTGTTCCAATATCTAGCGAAGCAATATAATGATGTGTTTCTTCCATTGGTGTCACAGGGAAGAAACGCTGGTACGTTGAATGAGTTGGTAGTATTTGATGGTACGATGAACAACCACGTTACTTGCATCACTTAAAATTACTTTTCCGAATTGTATAATCCGGACACGGGCCACTTTCGTTCGTGATAATTTGTCCACAACGAATCCCACGAAACGACAACGAACCTGCAGCGCTGAGTGGCCAGCGTTGTATGAATTCCTACTTCAAGCGACGAGATCACAATGCGCAAGAAGCGCGTCAGACCTTTGTGAATGACGTTACGTTCGGGCATATCTCATAGGCGCAGGATGGATGTTTGATTCATGTCGCTAAATCCGTCAACGTAATCTGGAACGATGATTTTCGTTTACCACACTAACAAGTTGCTGCGGGTAAATAAATACCGAAAATTGTTAATTTTCAGTCAGGCAAAGAGTGATTATTATTGGTTAAGTGTATTTTCCATGCTATAATGTTGATGTTTTCGATTTAGATGTGCGAAACTTCAAGGCCGTGATTTGATACTTTGATTTGACTGTATATTTGAACATTGGTTAAATACATTTATACTTTTTTTAAAGGGAATCAATGCTCACGCATAAAGCTGAAAAAACAAAAAAGATTTATAAGCCATACAGCTGTTAAAAGAGGCATAAGAATTTAACGAAAAATATTCTAAATGTTAAATATGTTTTTGTTCCGAATACTTACTTTTCATCAATCTCGATTACAAGCAGGCATTGATTAGTTCTTTTTCTTTTCTGCGGAAAGCGGATGTGTTTTGTTTAGTCATTAATTTCGCTCGGTGCGCGTCATAGCTTTTTTTTTTGCCAATGGATCCTAACCTTCCCAGTGAAGTGACTGAAAATAAAAATACGATAATTTAACGAAAATATTCTAAATGTAAAATATATTTTTGTTCCGAATACTTACATCAATCTCGATCACAAGCAGGCATTGATTAGTTCTCCTTTTTTTTAGGGAAGGGAAAAATGCTTTTGAGCACATTGTGGCCACAACGCGATCGAGCGTTTTCACATCAAACTACCTCGGTGCGCGTCATAGCATTTTTTCGCCAATGGGGACTAACCTTCCTGGTGAAGTGGCTAAAAGAAAAATACGATAATTTAACGAAAAAGATTCTAAATGTTAAATATATTTTTGTTCCGAATTCTAACTTTTCATCAATCTCGATCACAAGCAGGCATTGATTAGTTCTCCTTTTTTTTAGGGAAGGGAAAAATGCTTTTGAGCACATTGTGGCCACAAGGAGATCGAGCGCTTCCACATCAAATTACCTCGGTACGCGTCATAGCTTTTTTTTGCCAATGGGTCCTAAACTTCCCAGTGAAGTGGCTGAAAATAAAAATACGATAATTTAAAGAAAAGATTCTAAATGTTAAATATGTTTTTGTTCCGAATACTTACTTTTCATCAATCTCGATCACAAACAGGCATTGATGTTCTTCTTCTTTTCTTTTAGGGGAGGGCAAAATGCTTTTGACTACATTGTTGCCACAACGCGATCGAGCGTTTTCACATCAAACTACCTCGGTGCGCGTCATAGCATTTTTTCGCCAATGGGGACTAACCTTCCTGGTGAAGTGGCTAAAAGAAAAATACGATAATTTAACGAAAAAGATTCTAAATGTTAAATATATTTTTGTTCCGAATTCTAACTTTTCATCAATCTCGATCACAAGCAGGCATTGATTAGTTCTCCTTTTTTTTAGGGAAGGGAAAAATGCTTTTGAGCACATTGTGGCCACAAGGAGATCGAGCGCTTCCACATCAAATTACCTCGGTACGCGTCATAGCTTTTTTTTGCCAATGGGTCCTAAACTTCCCAGTGAAGTGGCTGAAAATAAAAATACGATAATTTAAAGAAAAGATTCTAAATGTTAAATATGTTTTTGTTCCGAATACTTACTTTTCATCAATCTCGATCACAAACAGGCATTGATTAGTTCTTCTTCTTTTCTTTTAGGGGAGGGCAAAATGCTTTTGACTACATTGTTGCCACAACGCGATCGAGCGTTTTCACATCAAACTACCTCGGTGCGCGTCATAGCATTTTTTCGCCAATGGGGACTAACCTTCCTGGTGAAGTGGCTAAAAGAAAAATACGATAATTTAACGAAAAAGATTCTAAATGTTAAATATATTTTTGTTCCGAATTCTAACTTTTCATGTTAGAGAGGTTTTTGTTCCGAATACTTACTTTTCATCAATCTCGATCACAAACAGGCATTGATTAGTTCTTCTTCTTTTCTTTTAGGGGAGGGCAAAATGCTTTTGACTACATTGTTGCCACAACGCGATCGAGCGTTTTCACATCAAACTACCTCGGTGCGCGTCATAGCATTTTTTCGCCAATGGGGACTAACCTTCCTGGTGAAGTGGCTAAAAGAAAAATACGATAATTTAACGAAAAAGATTCTAAATGTTAAATATATTTTTGTTCCGAATTCTAACTTTTCATCAATCTCGATCACAAGCAGGCATTGATTAGTTCTCCTTTTTTTTAGGGAAGGGAAAAATGCTTTTGAGCACATTGTGGCCACAAGGAGATCGAGCGCTTCCACATCAAATTACCTCGGTACGCGTCATAGCTTTTTTTGCCAATGGGTCCTAAACTTCCCAGTGAAGTGGCTGAAAATAAAAATACGATAATTTAAAGAAAAGATTCTAAATGTTAAATATGTTTTTGTTCCGAATACTTACTTTTCATCAATCTCGATCACAAACAGGCATTGATTAGTTCTTCTTCTTTTCTTTTAGGGGAGGGCAAAATGCTTTTGACTACATTGTTGCCACAACGCGATCGAGCGTTTTCACATCAAACTACCTCGGTGCGCGTCATAGCATTTTTTCGCCAATGGGGACTTACCTTCCTGGTGAAGTGGCTAAAAGAAAAATACGATAATTTAACGAAAAAGATTCTAAATGTTAAATATATTTTTGTTCCGAATTCTAACTTTTCATCAATCTCGATCACAAGCAGGCATTGATTAGTTCTGCTTTTGTTTTAGGGAAGGGAAAAATGCTTTTGAGTACATTGTGGCCACAACGAGATCGAGCGCTTTCACATCAAATTACCACGGTGCGCGTCATAGCTTTTTTCGCCAATGGCTCCTAACCTGCCCAGTGAGGTGGCTGAAAATAAAAAAAACGATAGTTTACAAAAAATATTCTAAATGTTAAATATATTTTTGTTCCGAATACTTACTTTTCATCAATCTCGATCACAAGCAGGCATTGATTAGTTCTCCTTTTTTTTAGGGAAGGGAAAAATGCTTTTGAGCACATTGTGGCCACAAGGAGATCGAGCGCTTCCACATCAAATTACCTCGGTACGCGTCATAGCTTTTTTTTGCCAATGGGTCCTAAACTTCCCAGTGAAGTGGCTGAAAATAAAAATACGATAATTTAAAGAAAAGATTCTAAATGTTAAATATGTTTTTGTTCCGAATACTTACTTTTCATCAATCTCGATCACAAACAGGCATTGATGTTCTTCTTCTTTTCTTTTAGGGGAGGGCAAAATGCTTTTGACTACATTGTTGCCACAACGCGATCGAGCGTTTTCACATCAAACTACCTCGGTGCGCGTCATAGCATTTTTTCGCCAATGGGGACTAACCTTCCTGGTGAAGTGGCTAAAAGAAAAATACGATAATTTAACGAAAAAGATTCTAAATGTTAAATATATTTTTGTTCCGAATTCTAACTTTTCATCAATCTCGATCACAAGCAGGCATTGATTAGTTCTCCTTTTTTTTAGGGAAGGGAAAAATGCTTTTGAGCACATTGTGGCCACAAGGAGATCGAGCGCTTCCACATCAAATTACCTCGGTACGCGTCATAGCTTTTTTTTGCCAATGGGTCCTAAACTTCCCAGTGAAGTGGCTGAAAATAAAAATACGATAATTTAAAGAAAAGATTCTAAATGTTAAATATGTTTTTGTTCCGAATACTTACTTTTCATCAATCTCGATCACAAACAGGCATTGATTAGTTCTTCTTCTTTTCTTTTAGGGGAGGGCAAAATGCTTTTGACTACATTGTTGCCACAACGCGATCGAGCGTTTTCACATCAAACTACCTCGGTGCGCGTCATAGCATTTTTTCGCCAATGGGGACTAACCTTCCTGGTGAAGTGGCTAAAAGAAAAATACGATAATTTAACGAAAAAGATTCTAAATGTTAAATATATTTTTGTTCCGAATTCTAACTTTTCATGTTAGAGAGGTTTTTGTTCCGAATACTTACTTTTCATCAATCTCGATCACAAACAGGCATTGATTAGTTCTTCTTCTTTTCTTTTAGGGGAGGGCAAAATGCTTTTGACTACATTGTTGCCACAACGCGATCGAGCGTTTTCACATCAAACTACCTCGGTGCGCGTCATAGCATTTTTTCGCCAATGGGGACTTACCTTCCTGGTGAAGTGGCTAAAAGAAAAATACGATAATTTAACGAAAAAGATTCTAAATGTTAAATATATTTTTGTTCCGAATTCTAACTTTTCATCAATCTCGATCACAAGCAGGCATTGATTAGTTCTGCTTTTTTTTAGGGAAGGGAAAAATGCTTTTGAGCACATTGTGGCCACAAGGAGATCGAGCGCTTCCACATCAAATTACCTCGGTACGCGTCATAGCTTTTTTTTGCCAATGGGTCCTAAAATTCCCAGTGAAGTGGCTGAAAATAAAAATACGATAATTTAAAGAAAAGATTCTAAATGTTAAATATGTTTTTGTTCCTAATTCTTACTTTTCATCAATCTCGATCACAAGCAGGCATTGATTAGTTCTTCTTCTTTTGTTTTAGGGAAGGGAAAAATGCTTTTGAGTACATTGTGGCCACAACGAGATCGAGCGCTTTCACATCAAATTACCACGGTGCGCGTCATAGCTTTTTTCGCCAATGGCTCCTAACCTGCCCAGTGAGGTGGCTGAAAATAAAAAAACGATAGTTTACAAAAAATATTCTAAATGTTAAATATATTTTTGTTCCGAATACTTACTTTTCATCAATCTCGATCACAAGCAGGCATTTACTAGTTCTTCTTCTTTTTCCTTTCTTTTAGGGAAGGGAAAAATGCTTTTGAGTACATTGTGGCCACAACGAAATAGAGCGCATTCACATCAAAATACCTGGGTGCGCATCATTCCTTTTTTTTCTCCAATGGCTCCTAACCTTCCCAGTGAGGTGGCTGAAAATAAAAATACGATAAATTAACGAAAAATATTCTAAATGTTAAATATGTTTTTGTTCCGAATACTTACTTTCCATCAATCTGGATCACAAGCAGGCATTGATTAGTTCTTTTTTTTTTTTTAGGGAAGGAAAAAATGCCTTTGGGCACATTGTGGCCACAGAAGGTGGTTCCCTCGAACTAAGTTCTCGGGAAGGGACTCCAGGGGCTGCAAGAACTTTTCGTCAGTTCGATTGTCTTACGCCCGCTGAATACCCCCTAAAAAAACCTTCCTTAGTCCCCCCCAAGAAGGGACCCGCCCATTAGGGCTATGGTCTTTGCATCTCGTCAGAGTATGCCTCGGCTGACGGTAGATCGCCTTGCGTCCTGCTGGCTGGTTAGACACGCACGGTTCAACAACGGAGCAGCGGTACAACTGTTGAAAAAGAAATAAAAATGCATTGAAATGTTGATCTTATTGTAATACGCTATTATTTGACGGCAAAGCGATAAAGCTGAAAAAACAAAAAAGATATATAAGCCATACAGCTGTTAAAAGAGGCATAAGAATTTTACGAAAAATATTCTAAATGTTAAACATGTTTTTGTTCCGAACTTTTCATCAATCTCGATCACAAGCAGGCATTGATTAGTTCTTCTTCTTTTCTTGTAGGGAAGGGAAAAATGCTTTTGAGCACATTGTGGCCACGACGAGATCGAGCGCTGCCACATCAAATTACCACGGTGCGCGTCATAGCTTTTTTCGCCAATGGGTCCTAACCTTCCAAGTGAAGTGGCTGAAAATAAAAATACGATTATTTAACGAAAAAGATTCTAAATGTTAAATATGTTTTTGTTCCGAATTCTTACTTTTCATCAATCTCAATCACAAGCAGGATTTGATTAGTTCTTCTTCTTTTCTTTTAGGGAAGGGAAAAATGCTTTTGAGCACATTGTGGTCACAACGAGATCGAGCGCTGTCACATCAAATTACCACGATGCGCGTCATAGCATTTTTTCGCCAATGGCTCCTAACCTTCCCAGTGAGGTGGCTGAAAATAAAAATACGATAAATTAACGAAAAATATTCTTAATGTTAAATATGTTTTTGTTCCGAATACTTACTTTCCATCAATCTGGATCACAAGCAGGCATTGATTAGTTCCTCTTTTTTTTTTTTTTAGGGAAGGAAAAAATGCCTTTGGGCACATTGTGGCCACAGAAGGTGGTTCCCTCGAACTAAGTTCTCGGGAAGGGACTCCAGGGGCTGCAAGAACTTTTCGTCCGTTCGATTGCCTTACGCCCGCTGAATACCCCCTAAAAAAACCTTCCTTAGTCCCCCCCCCCCAAGAAGGGACCCGCCCATTAGGGCTATGGTCTTTGCAGCTCATCTGTATGCCTCGGCTGAAGGTAGACCGCCTTGCGTCCTGCTGGCTGGTTAGACACCCACAGTTCTACAATGGAGCAGCGATACAGCTGTTAGAAAAGAAATAAAAATTCATTAAAATGTTGATCATATTGTAATACGCTATTTGACGGCAAAGCGATAAAGCTGAAAAAACAAAAAAGAATTATAAGCCATATAAGCCAAAACAAGAAATAAAAATTCATTGAAATGTTGATTTTATGGTAATACGCTATTTTACGGCAAAGAAATAAAACTGAAAAAATAAGAATTATAATCGAGTTGAGCGTCGATCAGAAATACTGCTTGGAAAATGCGAAACTGAAAAAGAATGTCCAATTATTTTTATCACTGAACCCGTTTTTTAAAACGCACTGTAAAAATTGGCAAAAACGGAACTTACTACCGTTTCTGAAGGGAGATCGTGTCGCACGCGCGCCCATATACACACACATCCCCGTGAGCAAGAGATCGCATTCACACTCGCACCCATCCAAGAGAGCAAGACATGGCACACACACAACAACAAATTCGCTACTCGGTACCTTTCGATACATTCGAGATTTCGGGGATTCGACGAACTACGCATTCATTCGAATAGAAACGCATTCAATCGAATAGAAACGCATTTACACTCTCTTGCTCTCTCGCATTCTTTCTATCTCATTCTCACACACATTTTCTTCTCTCGTGCATACCTTCTCTTGCTCACACATTACTTCATTCTCGCTCACACATTAATTCTCTCTCTTTCATTCATACCCGGGCGCGCGTGCGATCACTCATACAAACCAAAAGGAATCGTCCAAGCGGTTCAAGCGAAGTAACAGCACACAACACAGTAATCGATGCATCTGAAAGAAAGAAACATAAGAATGATTACCCAATCTAGTTTTATGTTTCTATGCTACATTACATAAAACCTCACCTTAACCAGCAACTGAAGGAAAACGTCAAACTATGTTACAGTACACTTTGCGGTTCCACTGCACACACGCACACATAACACACAAAAACCGGAATCGGCCACGCGGTTTCAGGGCAGCAAAGACTACGGCGCAATAGGTTGAAAGCTGAAAGAAGCATTAGGTAGATATTAATTGCACTATCTAGTTTAATATTTCCATGCCCTGGCACACGAAAACTCACCTTAACCAGCAGCCGAAGATAAACGAATTTACTTTGTAAATGTGCACTTTTTTGGTCGCACTTCACTTACTATAGCTAAAGCTTCTTTTCACTGTACACCGGAAAGCGAATCCCTCGTTTTTTAATGGTTACTTTTGGCGTTGATTTTTGACGTTTCACACTTCTACTCCCTTCAGAAACGGAAAACAACGACTGCCGCCTAGAACTTTCCTCTTCGCTCTATGAACTTGAATAACCCAATCCCCGCAAAATTGGATAATGATGAGATTATCGAGCAGCTATCGAGGAATTTGTTTGACAGGCCATTTGACTTCAGGCATTAAACTGTATTTGATTTAAATTTTCGTCGCAGAAAAATCGCGAGGCCGTCTAGACACACGGTTAGGATAGATTTGCGAAAATAAATTTGAAACTGCCACCTCCGCAGATAAGAAAAAAAAACATTGAATTGTGTTGGCGTGGAAAATTTACACTTTTTATGTGCATTAACAATCCGAATTGTCATAATTGCAAGATTATTGATTATTGGACTTTAGCAATAATGCATTTATTTTTCTTTTACCATCCCATGTAAAATATCACATATTCAGTCTAGATTTTTGATGTCTGCCAACATGTACCACTTCTTAAACCTTTCTACAGCCTGCTGCCATGCACGCATTTGTCGCAGCTGAGTTTGTCTGCGAGCTGGATCAGGAATAAAGATTTTTTCTATTTTGCGCACATCGAGCAATTGGGTTTTAGAAGCCCAGACACCTATATTCAAACCGGCCATAAACATTGCACCCAGTGCTGTCGAATCTGTAACTTCTCCTCGCTCTACTTTTACGTCCGTAAGATCGGCCAATGTTTGGCAGATGAAATCATTTTTAGATACACCCCCATCGACTTTGATGCTATTAAAGGTAAATCCTGTTTCCTTAAGAGCACATTGGTACAAGAGAGATACACGATAGGCGAGACTCTCCAACAAAGCTCTCACCATGTGTTCTTTGCGGGTAGATGGTTTGATACCGATAAAACCGCTTCCAGCACTATCGTCACGAATAGGAGGCTAGGAATGAAAAAGAAACATATGTTAATAATCATGTTAGCAATAAAAAATAACCAATACTCACGCCCAATCCACTAAACGCTGGAACAAACAGAACACCATCCGAGTCGGGGATAGACATTGCCATATTGGCACTTTCTGCCGGGTCTTCGAACAGTCCTACATTCATGGCCCACTCGATGATTGAACCGGTATCATTAGATGACCCTTCCATGAGGTATGTGATATCCACGTTTGACGCACGTTGTAATTTGTAGCCAACCAATGGATACAAACCGTGCACTGAGGCAAAGCATATTGGACCAGTATTTACGTTAAGGAAAGAACCGGTGCCCATCGTGATCTTCACGTCACCGCGATTAAAGCAACAATTGCCCCATAGCGAAGCTGACTGGTCCGACACGGATGCCGCTATTTTGATTTTGGCCCCCAAAAGTGATTCATGGACGTAACCAAAGTCATACGAGTTGTCGACTACCGTTGGCAGCAGCTCTCTCTATAAAAAAAAAGAAACATAAACTGTTAAATGAGTATTTTCTAGCAAAACAGATTTTCACATAAAAACCTTGATAGAAAATAAATTCAGTGCCCATCCAGCCCACTCTTGCCCGAAGGGATCGAAGAATCCCGTTGAGGTACAATTTGTCACGTCGCTAATGTGATCTACCTCCCGGCTGCGATCGGTCCCTTGGCGTAAGCGATAAAGCAACCACGAGTCAATGGTTCCATAAAGGACGTTTCCGGTCTTGATATCATCCTGCAGTAAGGGATTGTTGTGTATAATCCATGATAAACGCAGTGTAACCTGTGGGTTCATTAGTTTTATAACACTTCCGGCCAAAAAACGATTATTTCTGGTGACAAAATATAAGAAACCTGCGCCAAACTTGAGCAACCGTAAAGTCAAACTATTGTTCCATTTTTTTACGAGTGGATCAGCGCGCAAGTCCTTCCAAGTGATGAAATTGTGATACACATGTCCCGATTTTCGATTCCAGCAGGTGAAGCTGTTCCGTTGCGTTGATATGGCCAAACATGTTAGCTGTTTGATGGTCAATTTAGCATCTATGAAAAAATAAAAAGAATGAATAATATTGCAATTGTGTAAAAAAGAACAATGTTCTAAAGGTGATTATATAATTGGTTAACCAGTTAATAGAAAAAAAGCATTCAAAATAATCTCTTCATATTTCCGATTAGATAACATTTCAGTCGCTTGCCTAAAATGATAAATTGAATATATGTACGAGAAAGAGGGTTTTCTTATATTTACCCTCGGCGGCCTTTGCGATCGTTTTCAAAACACTTGTCCATAATTTATCCGGGTTTATTTCAACCCATCCAGGTGCTGGATAAAGTAAGTCGACCTATATACATATAAATACAATTATGTATATAAAGCATTATTGTACGTATTGTTCATGATACGATACTAAAAATGGTAGTTTCTGCTCTTACTTGGTCATAGGCTGTCCCAATAGGAACGGGTTCTCCGCCTGTTCTTGCTGCATATACGAAGCATCGAATGGTTGTTGTTCCAATATCTAGCGAAGCAATATAATGATGTGTTTCTTCCATTGGTGTCACAGGGAAGAAACGCTGGTACGTTGAATGAGTTGGTAGTATTTGATGGTACGATGAACAACCACGTTACTTGCATCACTTAAAATTACTTTTCCGAATTGTATAATCCGGACACGGGCCACTTTCGTTCGTGATAATTTGTCCACAACGAATCCCACGAAACGACAACGAACCTGCAGCGCTGAGTGGCCAGCGTTGTATGAATTCCTACTTCAAGCGACGAGATCACAATGCGCAAGAAGCGCGTCAGACCTTTGTGAATGACGTTACGTTCGGGCATATCTCATAGGCGCAGGATGGATGTTTGATTCATGTCGCTAAATCCGTCAACGTAATCTGGAACGATGATTTTCGTTTACCACACTAACAAGTTGCTGCGGGTAAATAAATACCGAAAATTGTTAATTTTCAGTCAGGCAAAGAGTGATTATTATTGGTTAAGTGTATTTTCCATGCTATAATGTTGATGTTTTCGATTTAGATGTGCGAAACTTCAAGGCCGTGATTTGATACTTTGATTTGACTGTATATTTGAACATTGGTTAAATACATTTATACTTTTTTTAAAGGGAATCAATGCTCACGATGGAAATGTTAAACAATTGTGAATAACACTATTCCTCTACGGCGTGGGTATGTTCTATAAGTAAGCAATGTTTATCAACAAACATGTGTCACATTAAATCAGAAGTTCCTTTTTTGTGAACCAACATTCTCTCTTCCGTATTTCCGGAAGGTAGCATAGATGTGCGCTTGCAACACAATACTTCTGCTTATTTATTCGAATATAGGTGCCTTCTAGATGTCTGGGTTTAGATTTTTCATGGATATTTTTATTATATTTTACTGTTCGAGCATAAATTTTACCCTAATAGATACGAGGAATTGAAAGAAGGCGGAAGAAGATATTGCTGTTCACTTCACACTTGTTTATTTATTTATTTATTTATTTATTTATTTATTTCTTAACGTAACTCGCCCCGATGGCTTTGTAACTTATAACTTAAAAACTATTTACAATTGTTGGAGGTTAAAGGATAGAGGAATGTTACAGCGGAGAGAGATTAGGTGAGAGAAGAGAGGAGGCGGTGACGGAATTGAGGAAAGGACAGGTTAAAGTCAAACAGACGGTAGGCGACGTTGAAGGCGGACAGAGCGCGGAGGAACGGGTCATTTTGGCCGTATAGGGTGAGGCGGCGAGGGATGGCCAGAGGAGGCCTGTCGCGTAGAGGGCGAGAAGGGATATAAAATGTTTTTCGCCCACACCCACTCTCTCTCCCTCTCTCTCTCTCTCTCTCTCCCTCTCTCCCCCTCTCTCTCTCCCTCTCTCTCTCTCTCTCTCTCTCTCACTCTCGCGACGTATCTCACTTTGGGATATGTGATCACCGCTAGGCAATGAAAGTAGTTTGAAAAAGAAACAGTTTCTGCCACTTCCATCGTCGTATCAAAACAAATGCAGTTTTGAAAGAACTAAAAACTAAAATCGAAACGAGGAACTGAATTTCGGAATCCACCAAGGAGCTTATATAGAGAGGTGTAGTCATCCCGAGCAAATAACTTTGGTTCCATTAGAAAAATAAATGAAGTTTTTACAATCGGGGGTACATGATACAGTTTTACGCAAACGCACGCGTCTGCGTTTTTGACCTTTTTTATATACGCATTTAGTTAGGAGCTGTCATGCGATGAAAATACGCATCGAATCAGGCGATGAAAAGTCAAAAGTTTCATATTTTACACAGATTTCAGTGTTTTTCATCGCTTGAACGATGTTTTTATGTCCAGTGTATAATTTCAAAAATATATCAAAGCAACCAGGGTTAAAAGTCGATTGAGTGCTAGCGCAGTTTGAGCTGATTGAAAATATTTGAGGGAAAACGAAATGTACGATGAAAAATAAATATTATTAGTGAAAAAATATAAGTGTTTGTAGTGAATCAGCGAACCATTGCATAAAAGATCAAACGAAAACCTTCGTGCATGGCAAGTTCAGGCCCAAACTAGTCAAATTAGCAGTACATTGGTTTTGTAGTGTGATTCGGTAATGGGTGGTATAGATTCTTCTAGTTGGAAACCTCGCCGTACGAAAGGTAAAGTTATGTATACAACAAGCTTTTTACCCGGCTTTGCTCGGGAGGTGAGGATTTTTTCCCATAAACGCGATTTTGGCTAAGGGATTTTTTCGATGGAAATTTACTAAACTTTTACACGTCTTTCTTATATTTTTCCACGTAAGTTCCCTGCAATAACGTCTGGCTGTTTAGTAGCAAAACCAGGTTAATTTCTTAATTCACGTGCTTCTTTGAATAGAATTTTATTTGTTCTTAGCTCGTAGCTCGTTGCTGGTTGGCTAGTATAAAAAAATTATCTGCGAATCCCCGTCTGACTGGCGTTCTCACTTTTGCTATCCACCTCACCTCCGTACCGAACGTACTTTTATCAATTTTTTTTTGGTTTATCGTGGGTCCTTTGCCCGTGTGGCTGTTTAAACTCCTAGTAAATTCCTCCAGCCGCAGCCTCGTGCATGTCTGTCATTCTTAACACTGAATTTCTGGGAGATTGAGCTACCCTAGGCCCTTGCGTTAAAATACTGAACTCGGGGACTCCTGGTTAGCACAGTGGTTCGAATACCGACCTCCCCCGGTATAAAGTATTGGCTATCCACGCACGTTGAAAAGGAAAAAGTCTTGATGTCCGAAAAATGGGTAGGCATAATACAAAATCGGTCGTTACGCCAGGAAAGAAGAAGAAGGGAATTTCTAAGCAAAATCAAAAACATTTTTTGGGCAACATATTCAGAGTTTCCACTAAAAATTGATAGCAGAGCTTTGGGCAGAAAAGCAGTTTCGCTTTAGTTTGTCTTCTTCTTTTCTGGCTTCGGTTTGTAGAGATATGAAAACTTCATTCCCAACAACCATAGTCACGCATGGCAATGGTGATTAGAGCAGTAATATATGCATTCAATGCAATGCAGTTGGATAAACTATATTTTGTTTTCTTTTCTGGTGCGTAAATGTAAAGAGAAGTCAGTTTTCCAACGCGTGAGGATGCCATATATAGCTGGCCATATGAAAAACATGGCATTTCAAGATTTATGCCATACACTCCCAGCGACTTTCATTGTGACTTGTTGTTTGTCATCGCAAATGCAAATTTCTCTGGAAATTGAATCCGCTTAAATCGTAATGGCATATCGATGGAACTCAAGGGATTTCTCGGAGTTAAACATTCTGCCCGTTATAAATCCCTTTCAAAATACCTGCCTCCGTCACATTGTTTGAAATCTGCGTCACAATCAGTCGTGTTCCATTACACAATTCCGGGGCATAAAGATTTCGAAGCATAATGATAACAGATCCAACTTTGAGTCGCAAATAATGAGGCGGCATACCAGGCAAATCCAAGGTTTTGAATTGGCCAGTTAAAGTCAACAATATCCGTATTTTTTGCAGCTTAAATTGCACGTGCACTCAACCAATCGTAATAAAGATAATTTTGGTCAGCCGTGTTAGCTATAGAAACGAACAACGCAGTCATAGAAACAAAGATTACTGTCATAGCCTCCTACGTTTTCGGAAATATTTTTTTTTGTATGGAAAACTCGATGTTTCAATATTTCAGCTTTTTCTTCGGAATTTTCCGATGTTTTTTACCTTAACCTTTGTTGGGCAAAAACGAACAATTCATCCCAAGACATCAACAAGATTGGTCCAGCCGTTTTTTTTTTGTTTTTTTTTGTTTTTGTCGGAAAGAAAAGCTGGAAAATAAGAAAATGCTTAATTTCGAGTTTACCAAAACATAGGAGGCTATGAGAGCAATTGTGCTCTTCTTTCGCAGCCTATTATCAGCAATTGCTTTAAAGAGTGCTGATATATATATAACTAGCTGGCCCGACGAACTTCGCCCCGTCCAATATCTATGATTGTATGCAATAAGGTTTTTCTTGAAGGTTACTTATTTTAATGAAAATAAGGTTGAACTTATTATACTGGGAATCATTGATGCTGACTATTTAATGTTTTCAAATGTACAGAGAAGCAGGTTTACCAAAGCGTTAACACGCCACATATAGCATGGTCATGTGAAAAACATGGCATTTAAGATGTATGCTACACACTTCCATCGACAGTTGAAAATTGAATACGCTTAAATTGAAATGGCCAATCGTTGGAACTTAAAGGAATTCTCGGAGTTAAACATGCTTCATGCATAGGGCATGAAGGTTTCGGAGCATAATAATAACACTTCCATTTTTTTGTCGCAAATGATGCGGTGATACCAGGCAAATCCAAGGAGTTAAGAATTTGCACATATAATTTGTTCGCTGAAAAGTTTTCAATGATTCCCCGGCTGCACACTTTAAAGCAATTGCTCATAGTAGACTGTGAAAGAAAAGCACGATTGCTCTCATAGCCTCCTACGTTTTGGAAAACTCGAAATTAAGAATTTTCCAATTTTCCAGCTTTTCCTTCGGAATTTTCCAATTTTCTTTCCTTCTAACCAAACCTTTCCTTGTCCAAACCTTCGTTGGGCAAATACGAACAAATCATCCGAAGGCATCATCAAGATTGGTCCAGCCGTTTTTGAGTTTTAGCGTTACAAACAAACATACATCCATTTTTATATATATAGATAGATATATATACTTATCACGAGTATGGGAGTGGAATATCAGAAACATTTTGATCGGAAAATCATCAGAATTGATGAGTCAGCGGAAACGTCCAAAGTGTGATCAAAGTCAAGTGTGTGAAGTTAGACTCTTGCTTTAATAAGATTGCAAGATTATAAAATATTTAGTACTGTTAAAATACCGCCTATTATCGTTTACCCCACTTCTTTCGGAGTAATCTTGAGGGAGCGAATGGTGTTAGGTGTGAGAATTGAGTATCGAGGTTTAACTATGCGGTTCACTGGCCTTGGGAACATTATTCTTTTCATATTATTTGTAATGTTATATTATGTGGGCAAGCATTCATTTAAATTGCTAAGTTAGTTGCTACACAATTATTTTCTTTGGGGAGTGTTTGGGAGGGATAGGGTTGGAAGAGGGAACTGAATATATACACTTCTACTACAACTACCAACGAAAAAACTACAACCGTCGTTGAGCGATGTTCGATATAAATTGGTCGCTTACTGTTCCCGTCATACGTAATTAAAAATATTTTATCAGCCCAAATTTTACTTTTACATGCATAGAGTCACCAACAGGATTGAAAACGCAAATAACCAGTTGTATGAAACAGAAAAGAAGCAGAGATAAAATGCTGCTAACGTGTCGTGGAAAGAGATAGCCTCATAAGTGCGGATGTGGATCGTAGTACCTGTGAGTTGGTGTTCGTTGCATACATCAACACAGCTTAGGCATGAGTAGAATAAGATTGCGCAGCGTGAGGAGGAGGTGCAACGAACATTGCATGAATAACCGGAATTTATAAATTGCGCCATTGATCAAAACTATAACGTTTAGTACACAAATTTTGATTGTGAAAGTATGCTTTCAATCACCCTGACCTTTACCCTGTTTCCTGGATAAAAGAATGAGCATTAGCACGATTGACTACGAAGGCCCATGCGTCCGCTTCAAAAGGCTAAAGTTTCTGCAAGCACTGTGCGGTGGGTCTACAAATACATACATATGTCTAAAACCATTTCGCGGATATATTCTGAAAACACCACGACAAATTTGTACAGATTATACACGCCGATAATGTCCTTCTGGGTACAACTATTGTTCGGAAAAGTTAGTGTTAGGAAAAACCAAGTTAAAAAATTGCACTTTACATATCCCGGCAATATGCGTAACCTTGATCTTCTCCAGCGAATGCGCTTTTCTCATCGATTTATCGTAAGAGAAACCGTGAGAGAATGGGAGTTTGACGTACACTCTATCATGGGAGTACCACGGTGCATGGCGACGCGAAATTCTCAGTGCTCGTTGAGCGTTTGGCTAGTCCGGTAATGCGGGCCATGCGTGTAAGCGGTACTGTAGTAAGTTACAGAAGTCAGCAAAGTTAGTTTTCTTTCATAGGTTCGTTGGTTGCCCAGTTCCTTCTTTTGACATAAGATGGCAAGTGCAAGTGCATGGCAAGTGCAACAAACTGCAGATTTGTGGAAATATAAATTGAGGAATTGTTAGGTGACGCATTACAGGTGCAAAGTGTAAAGTGTTTTAAAGTACTTAAACATAACTACAATTTGTTGGTAGTCATGGAAAGAAACACATAGATAAATGTAATTTTTTTAAGAACCTATCTTGCATTTGCGCTTGAGATGTTTGTTGTTGATATGAATAACTATTCACCGATGTCTACGACGTTAATTAAAGAAGGCAATCAGAATCCAAGGGAACCGAAACGGTTTGCTTGAAATAACGAGGTGGATATGCGTTCTTATAGATGTTACTTCACAATGCATAGCTCTCAATAAATCAAGTAAGCAATATTCTCAACCTTTGCAACTTGTTTTTTATAAGTATCTGCAAAGAGTTCGGAATGAAAATGTATTGGTTTCAATTGGAGGGATTGTATCGCGGCGTTAAGACATACGAGTCCAAACCAGGTGTTGTAAATTATCACATCTAGTTCGGTATAAAGAAATTTGGTTCGAGTATGTTTAAATAAATCAATCTCCAGATACAAAACTCTTTACTCAAATTGAAAATAAAATCATTTCATTACACAAAAAACACTTTATGAATGCCCCTTGTAATGATTTGCGCTAATATAAGTAATGTATGGTAACAGTGCTCATTTATCACTATCTTTTTTATTACAAGCTGATGCATTTCTTATATGCACTGGAGCTCCGGATTTGCTCGAGATATTGTTAAGGGCGTTTAAGTATCGCTTATAAATTACCTGTAGCTTTTATTAAACTGCTTTGACTGCGTAATTCACGAATTGCTACAATATTCAAATGAAAGCAGCCACAATCTCCGTAGGTCCAGAAAATCTCCGTAAGTTCATACACGAGACTTGTACAAGATGCTGTTAGCAACACTAGCAATTGCAGTGTCTTATTGATACCGAACAATCATTAACCTAATCACCAGCGAACGTGAGTCTTCATACTATTGTATCTGTGGCTGATTTCCTATGTCAGCTAGTTAGCTGCATTGCGACCTGCCTTCTATCCCTCAGAGCGTCAATGAAGCTGAAATTTGTTATATATACGCATCTATCATACTGTTGAAGCAATGAGAGTCAAATGCTGCAAAACTAGTTGTATATGATACGTGCTTAGCATAACAGGATGGACTAGTGCAAAGTACGATGACATAAGTGATTTTTGATCTTCCTATAGTACCCTATTTCAGACATAGCGAACACAGCAGGGCATCGTTACTGGTCCCCCTCCGTCGCAAACGCAGGATGGAAGTTTGCTGTTTAAAAATGGCATCCAGATGCAGGTAATAAAGTGTATAACATAGCTTCCACAAAACCACATAGGCATTTGGTAGACATTAATTTTTGTGACTGTGTGTGGTCTCAACGTCTTGTGATAACAGTATGAAACATGGTGATGAGGCAAAGCCAAGATATTTTTTTCGGAAAGTCCCGCATCTAGTAGATTAAGCGTTAAGTGTATTGGTTTGTTTATAAGTCCCAATAAGAATAATTTCAAAGTGAAAAACCAAGCGTTCGTGTTTCGAAACACAGATGTTTGCTTAATGACGATTCGGCCGTTGATTAAATAGCTGGATAAATAAGTTAACGTAAAACACAACCACTTTTCAGGGCTACAGCACAGTCGAATCATATGGAACCAATGATCATCAATTGTCATTGAGACTGAATTATGGGCCTTAACTCTACACGGATCGACAATAACTTTTGCTATGTCCCTAAAAAGAAATTCAATTGGCTTTGAACATTTCCGTTATTCTAAATTCTCAAAATGCTACCATAAACAGCATTCAAGCGTTTATAAAGAACATGTTGTTATAGAATGAACTATAATGGTATCAGTATGCGCAACATTTATTCGTCATACGAGATGAATCGCGCTAGATGGGAAAAAGCCACCCCGTACAAATCGTAGCCATTACACAATGACCTAGTTAGTCTGGGATGGTGTAGTTTGATTACTTATGCGACATGTGCCGCGTGGTAGCAAAGGGGGTGTCTTTTTTGTGTGCAATTGTGGAAAATATTGTTCAAACCGACACGACCGTAATCTACGTCTTTGTACTTTATTTTAACGATCGGGCCGCACTGTATATGAGGTTGCCTATCGACAGTGATACGCAGAACGATAACAAGCTGGTAACAGACATTTTCGTTGATTCTTCATGGTTTCGGTGCTATTCTTCTTCTTGATCATTACTTCTCCTTGGTTCACTGTAAATGTTTTTATCTCTGCTCACAACTACAGCTGCGGCTGGTGTCACTCGTAGAGCGTTTTTGATACATGTTCTCCATTACCGCAATGAAGGGAATAAAAAACAGTTTTACACATCATAATTAGTGAGTTAAAACCCTACCCTGAGCGGTGATAGCTTGTAACATTCATTCGACCATAGAACTACTGGTTCAACTCGGGAACTGTAAATAGTTGATGAAATGGTTGTTCTGCTATTCAGAGTGACGATGCACGAGAGTTACGGAGCTGAGAAGTATTCGATTTTAAATTTGTGGCACTGCAGATGCACAGTTGAAATCTATAACAGTTGAAATCTATTAAACAACCTACGATACATTTTTCCGATGCATTTGGCAAACCTTTACCAAAGACCATTTAAAATTGATCATTCTGATCGTTTTATGCTAATCTACAATCTGCTCACATGTAGTTTGATTCATATTTATTGTATATAAGGGTGGTTTTTGAAAAAATGCCTTCAGTATAAAGTAATTGCTGAGTTAAACAAATCCCGTTGTAATTGTATGGAACTCAATCCAACTTAGCTATACGCATTTAAATTCCTTCGATTGGCGGGCAGATCCAGGGTCTTGGTTTTTCATTGTTCATGAAAGATTCAGAAAGGTGAAGCTTTCTTATTGCGTCATTTTCTATGTTTCACATTTAAATTTCACTTTGTTGAACATGACTTTCAATGGGCAGAATTTTGAGCATTACGTTAACTTCTACAGGTAACTTTGACCATTGCGATACTTTTATTACGTATTGAAAGCAAAAGGGTAAATAGAAACGATTCTAATGCAACTAGTTGTAAGAAAACGAATTGATGCTACCGTTTGCAGCGAATGTGATAAGATTTCATTTTGATGTGGTCAATAACACTTAAGGTACATGGAAGAACAGAAAATAAATGAAACATGGAATTACATTACACGTTTCATATTTTTTCGGATTTTTTTTCGAATTTAATTCATAAATATATTTTAACATCCCAGCAGTATACGCCAGGACGTTTACTACCGTTTTAATTCTATTTTGATTGTGATGTTTTATGGCGACATCACATCTAATCTTATGTGTTGATTTTCACGATTGTTATCGGTCAATTTCGTTTTTTGTTTGTAAGAGTATATTGAAGATTGCTTTGAAGTGATTAGAATGTGGAAAATGATAAGAATGATAAGGAAGCAATTGAAGCGTGCTATACAAGTTGAGGTGAATCGAAGTCAATTTATAAAGAACACAAAAATATAACGGAGTTCACTCTTTGTAAATGAACCTGACCAAGTACCGGTACCGGTGGGACCCTTTGAGTCTGCGGCAATCGCCCTACCAAAACATGTCAATGATCCATGGCAATGATTCACTTTCCATTACAAAGAAACGGCGACATTCCATCGAAATCAACTTAGCTGCATTCTACTAAAATAAACATACGATATTAACATACTTCTATTTGTTCATATATCTTTAGCCATGTTTGTTACACCGTACAGTTCAAGGAGTGGATGCATCGCAAAACCTGATACTGAAACCCTTTCCTGGAGTAGTGAACCGCTTGCTCGGGTTGCCCCATGACCAACAGTACAAGTATGGAACTGTTACATTTTCATCACTTCGTTCTGCTGGCAATTGAGTGCATGTGTGTGTGTTTGTGTGGGTGGGGGAATGGGGTGATTTTTTTGTCGAAGATGATCTAGTCGTTACCGAAGGCCGATTATCATATGCACATGATTTCCATAAGCCATACATATTTCACACCATATTGATTGAAAAAATGGGTAAGATGTCCAATGCAGCACGGTGTCATCGCCTTTGCAGTCTACGATGAATCGAGAAAAAAAAGTTTTATGATGTTTCAATTATAGCGCTGCTCAAATTATGAGATTGATTCTCTTCAACTTAGGGTGCCTCATCGATAACGAATGTGGTTTGTCGTCTACGATTTATTAGGCGAGTACATGCAACAGGAGCCCGAAGTCAGCAAGATTGGTGCTATCTTAAGATAAACTTCATTCCATTTTATGCCCGTCGACTTTTGTACAGCTTGATCATGATCTGCAGTATTGGTGACCAGCTTGTGATTAACGTCAGCTATGTTCGTTAAAACATAAGAACAAATTTAAGTTTAGCGTTGTCAGTTCGTCACGAAAGATGTACTCTGGTTTTGGAAAAGGACCCCAAGATAAATAATGGTTGCTAATAAAAAAAAACGAATAAAATCCCTTTTTCTGCTTCGGAATGATATGTTTTCCAATAAATGTAAACAAATTGCTTGATTTCAACCAAAAACAAAGGTTTAAAATAAGTAGAGCTGGTATTTGATATTGGATTTCTTGGGATTGTGAACATAATGCCCTTATCACTCGCATCATACGCTAGTTCAATGCATGGAAATGAACAAAAATTGCAATTTTTAACAGTTGTTTATCTGAGAAGCTCATATTTTATGTTCTTCTTTTTCCTGGCGTAACGACCAATTTGGTCATGTCTACCGGGAGATTTTATTTAAACCTTACAAAATTAAAGAGCTATACACATATGTTGAGCGACTACTCAGAGAAGTACCTAAAATAATGTTCTAAATGCAATGTTCTACAGCATGATACATTATTCAATCCTTTGGTACCTGGCTCAAGGTTAGGAAAATGGCGAGTAATATTATTAAATTGTATTAGAAATGAGCTGAAATATTCAGTGGCGAAGCTTTAACTACCTGGCACTTTATTACATAGGCCTACGCGCTCCATGAAGGATATAACGCAGCTTTCATCGGCAGGATCATCGCACGACTGTGGTGCACTTTCAAGGGTCGTGATGGTCAGAAAAACGGACCAGCGCGTTATCAACCACAGAGGCAGTCAAAAGGTAAAGCGTTCAAGGACTGTTCTTTCACACATTATTCATTCAATTGTTCAATATACAAAATTCGAGGCCCGTCCTTTATATCCGTTTCTTCCCTTTCGCGCGTTTTCGGTTACCTCATAAAGGATCCAATATGCGAGGTCATCACAATGGAGACTATACAGACGTACAAGGGCCATAAACCAGACCGAACGGTGGTGTTCAAGGAGAAGTTTGATCTAACCGGCAACGACATGGGACGACCGCTCTCGACCGGTAGGCTGTCAGTAAGCTCGCCGCGTCTATCAATTTCCCCGCTACGAACCATTCTCACCACTAGCGCCGAGCTCGAGCGGAAACGAAGGGGGACTTGCGACCGGAACAACAACACAGCGACATTGATAAACAATGCTCAAACAGTCTTGAAAAACACCAAAGTCGTGGTCAAGGAAGCATCCAAACCCATCTCGAGGGGTTTAGGTCGCATGACGGCTTCAACAACACAAACATCGTTTAGACCGAAGTCGGTTGACCGTAGCAACAACAATGACGCTAGTTCGCTAGATCACATGAAAAGCCCTTCGATTGGGAGTCTGCGCCCATATGGAACACAATCATCCATACGAGGTTCTGCCACCCTGTACACTGAATTTCAGCGGGAGTGCCTAAAAGCGCACAACGAATATCGAAGACGGCATGGCGTGCTGCCGCTCAAGCTAAGCACGAGGCTTTGTAGGTACGCGGACGAATGGGCAAAGGTGATAGCGGCTCGAGGTGTCCTGGTACACCGTAGTAACTCACAGTACGGGGAGAACATCTTCTGCTCTTGGAGTTCGCCAAACATTGTGAGTGTCGGTGTTAGTGGTCAGGAACCGGTAGAGCACTGGTACAGCGAGATTGATTTGCATATTTTTGGCAAGGAGCCGGCCACGCTTAAGACAGGACACTTCACGCAGGTCATTTGGAAGGACAGCCGTGAACTTGGTGTTGGTGTGGCCAGGAATCGGTAAGAAAAGTTTGTTTATCATCACCCTTCTGAATCATCTTCCTCCATTTACGCTTTACCGTTTCAGCTCGGGTCAGGTGTTTGTGGTTGCGAACTACGATCCACCGGGCAACTACATTGGAAGCTTTTCGAAAAATGTTCCCCCAGTCGGAGGGTTTGAGATTCCGAAAATTATCGTCAATAAGCTTTCAGCCTTAAAAAAGAGCAACCAGACGGCAACTGACACGCTATCAGTCATGCAAGAAAATATCATTGAGAGAACTTCGAAGCTGTCCACGCCAAGTCGCTGTGAAGCAGACGGAGGAAAACTAGGCGTCATGGCGGAGAAACATGTTCGGATCATGGATGAAAACGATCTGGGTCAGTTTGATGAGTTTGCTGTGGCAATTTTAAAGCATCACAACGAGTTCCGTAGGAAGCACGGGGCACCGAATTTGGTGTATGTAGAACAATGTTTGAGCACGCTCAAAATTTGGAATGATCATTTTATTTTACGTTTGTAGATTGGTTGAAGAACTCGTCAGGGATGCACAGCAATGGGCCGAAATATTGGCCAGAGACGATAGGTTCACTTACCGGCAAAACTCAAAATTCGGAGAGAATCTCTATTGTTTGTGGTCGTCGGACCGCCACGCACGCCCGCACGCCCGAGATGTTTGTCGGTCGTGGTACGAAGAGATCAAGCAGTACACGTTCAACGTGGAGCCACGCACAGCGGTCAAGGGAGGTCAGTTCACCCAGATGGTTTGGAAGGATACGAAGGAGCTAGGTGTCGGAATTGGTCAGACTCGTAGTGGGAAAGTGATTGTAGTGTGTACTTACTACCCAAGAGGGAATGTGCTGGGGCTGTTTCTGTCGAATGTAGGAAAGGCTCACTAGTATTGTTTTTTAGGCGAAATGTCGTCATGATCGGCAAAAGCAATCATTTGTTAAAAACTTGCTTTTTGCTCGGGATAAGTGAAGATTTTTTCGATAAAAATTGTTTTCAGGGATATTTTTACTCATTTGCCCTCTTTTTTTTCAAGGTAAGTTCCCTGGACCAACGTTCACATTCTGGTACATTAAGCTTCCCTATACCCTAGCGTTAATATGCTCCTCTTCTCCATGAGCAGCGTTTTTTTTATTATGGGATGTTTTTTGTTTATCAACTTTTTAGATTCATCAACTTTTTACACCTCTTCCTTTTATTTTTCGAGGTTTGTTTCCTGCAATTAAGTTGGATGTGTAACTAACCTACTCACCTTCTTTAACCATGAGCAGCGTTCTCTGCAACCAGGTCCTGATTAGCACAGTACAAATAAAACAAAAACGACACAAATCGGTCCAGTCGTTCTCCAGTAATGCGTGGTCGCAGACATTAGAAACTTTACTTTATATATAAAGATATAAGAAGAAGAAGAAGCAAAAGAGGAAGAAGGAAAAGATGTATCTACACTTTCGAGATAACCAGGAAACTTATGGAGCCTTAACAGAGAGTAGAACAATTCAATCACGTTTTACAAGTATGTCAGTAATATATGTAAAGATGTACCTACACTTTCGAGATAATCAGGTAACTTATGAAGCCTCAACAGAAAGTAAAGCCATCCAATCATGTTTTAAAAACTTGTTAGCATATTCTAGTATCTTTTCATAATAGACATATAGCAACGTATCCAACAGAGAAACAACTTCTATAAATAAAACTATAATGCCGGAAAATATACACCCACACCACCCCCACCACCACATGTGTGATTCTTTGCTACTTTGATTGTTTTTCCAAGAGTCTGAAACTGCATGCTTATCATTGTCCTAGAGAAGATTGTCCATCCTAGAGAAAGAAAGAAGAAATTATACCTAGACACTTCAACTATGACCCACAATAGCAAAATAATCGCCATGTTACCACATACTTCTTAAAACCCAGCAGTCATGGACTACACAGGCTGCTGGGTATTCTGCAACCATGAGCAAAAAAGCTTCAGAGGCGTTTAAATAATTCGTTTATGTAGAGGATAGGAAGAAGTAACAAATATAACGCGAAAAGAGTCATTAATGCAGGATTCAAATTGCAAAGGAGACCAATTATCTGCCACCAATTATTTTAAACTAAGGCATACTCAATTCAAACAAACTGTGTTTGACATACGATTAGTTCCCAGTAAATTAACGAGGAGGTATATGACTATAAAAGATAAAAAAATACTACATGGGGACTCGTAAGACAGTGTGTAAACCATCGGGATTAAGCATTTGTTTCTTTCATTAACATCAGCAAAATTATATATTATGAATTGTAGTGTTTACTAAGTAATCAAAGTTTACAATCAAATTGACCAAGAGTTAATAAAGGCATATCTCTCTGAATTTAATTAAGTTACCTTTTTGTTTTTTGTTTCAATGGTAAGAGCGTGTACGACAAATTTAATGCTTCCTGGGATATTTTGAATCTAAAGACTTCTTTTGAAGTGAGATGCGACCAGAACTGGTACTCCCTGGACCAATACGATTTTATGTGCAAAACATAGTATCACTAAATTGATTTAATTCAAAACAAAACCGTTATCCTTTTGGCAAAGTAAAGGAATACCCCTTACACTCTTTAAGCAATAATATACTAGCTGTATAAGCTGTTCATACGCGTACTAATGATTGAAACAGATCATATTGGTTTCTTGTTATTAATTTTCAATGTGACTTACTTTCTAATTTTTAGAAGAAAGGAATAAATAAATTAGTATTTTAACTGGTTAAGGTTTGTTTGTTTTGCATTTACGATTTGCGTCGTTTATTCATTTCCATACCATGTGGCAAATTCGAGGATGTTTGATCGATTGCATGAAGTTTAGTAGCGTAAACAATATATTACAAAAGTCGGATCATTTATTAACAGCAACATTTAATTTAATGAAGCTCTGCTATTTACGATCCATCTTCGTCACTTGAATCCATTTCTAAGGCAATTTTTGGAGTAGTTTCAATAGTTTTGACATACATTTCGCAACACTCAATGTGAATTTGAATCGATTGACTGGATTCTGTTCAAAACTCTATTCAATACTGGTGCTGGAACAAGGCCAACTCATCTGTATTTATCCTCATTGTTAATGCTCTTTGTTTGGACCTTGGAATGATATAAGATGAATTCAAACTTTTTCATTCTACGATATAGCTTTGCTATGCTTGGCATGCGTATTGAAAAGTTTACTAATTGAGAAATCTATCCTTTCGTTTGTTTGTTCTTAATGTGATTTATCTTATAGGAATTCGGCAACCGTTTAGTTTGTGTCAACTTTAGTTTTTATTTTACAGAATATCTTAATATTGACCCGCCTATTCAATTTGTTTTACTCTTTCCCAACAAGATAATGTTTCGCTTGCAATTTTCAGGTTTTTTTTTTCCTGTGGTAGTGTAGAAATTTATTAATGTATGTTTTGTGTGTGCTAGTGTTTGAACTCAATTAATTATTGTTTTATAAATGAATGGACTAGTTTTTAAACTTTTTTAAACCTCCCATCAATTTAATTTACACTTCACCACCTTTATACCACCTAAGATTAAGCCTTTTCGTGCGACCACTCATTTAAATCAGGCCACTATATCCAGTCAACTATATGTAGAGAGGAAACATGCCGTGTGTTTTACACATGCATAATATTTTATCATTATTGACGTTCACCTTCTTATTCTTTATTTTTTTCAAATCTTCCTGCCATTGTAAAGCTTTTACAGCATACCAAAGCGACAATTTTTTCCCTCATGAGCAGCTACTGTTCTGTTTCTTCTGTTTTCGTTTAAATAAATCATAACGGCAATTTCCGTGAGAGTACGATAAATTTTAAATTAAGCACCAGGGATTGCGAGTGTACTCTCCATCATGCTAGTATCATTAGTATGTATTTTTGTTTATTCAATGTTGCATTCTACATATTTTCCTATTTCATTTCATTTAAATGAACTACCATTGAAGTCTCTCATGTCTCTTATTTGAGTGAAATTTCCATTAAATCTTGTTGTATAATCAATACATATTTTATTATAGAAAATAAGAAAACAATATGGTATAAAGTGTACATGGCTGGGGTAGAAAAATATACGAGTTCTCGATATCTCTATTTAATGAGCTATGTTAATATTACCTCTGTTTTATCTACTTATTTCAAAGTGCTTCCAAAAGTACTTATATGAAAAACATCGTCGGAGCCCAGAACGCAATCTTAATAATTATACATTTTATTTAACCAGACTCACCAGACGGAGATACATTTATTTGCTTTGCAACCTTTTTGTAGTAATAACAGAAGATTTTACGGGAAATAACTATGTCAGACTGTGGATGAATACTGATCGATAAGAAAAAAAAAGTTTAACATTAAAAATCGCTGAAGGCATTGCTCTTTTGAAGTTTCATTCCACGAGAACGGGTCTTGTGTATGATTCGTTTCGTAATTTGGACCACTACTTTGGACTTGTTCAATTATTTGCTAATTAGTTTTTATTATCTAGAGGCGTACAGTTCATGTATTTGGTGCATAATAAAGGATATTCGAATAAATATCATGCAACCGTGAGTTCCATTAGTTCTATTGTAAAGCAAAAAGTAGGAAAAATAATTGCAAATTTTGAAACATGTAACCTTTTAAATTAATATCTAACCCATCATTAGAGGAAAATATAATTGCTACTTTTCTACGATATGATTACTCTTGTGACCTATCACTATTATTAAGGATTGGTTTTCGTTATTCATAGCCATAACTGCTATCGCAAATGCGCTTTAATTATACTGTGAATATAGTTGCGAAATGCGGTGAATAAACTTTCAGTTGGCTGTGTAAATGGTGTTTCCATTTCTTTCTGCTATCATTTGTTGTATGTACACGATACTTTTAAGTGATAATATGCTACGATCTTTCATTAACATACACTTTTTCTCACGCGATAGGTGTCTGAATCTATGTAGCACAGAGTTCTCCTATTTATCAGTTTATAAATTCCAATCATTGTGCATCTTTTGTATTTATTACTTAGTATAAAATATGCCCATTTTTATCCTTAGGTCCTCCTTTTTTTAACCAGCTGTTATAGTGATTGTATCTAGATTTGTTTTGTATTACCTACGAATAATTATTTTCAACTATAAAGCCATTTTATTGCGATTATTACTTCATGTTCCGTTGGTCGTTTACCATGTGCAAATGGTTTCCACTCCTACTTGCTTACTGGCTATTTGTAAATTGCCTCACACTTTATAAACTTCTCGCACCACTTCCTCCTTCGATCTATTTGGAACTCAACTGCACACTTTTATCTTTCAAATTATAAGATAAAGGGATTCTGATAAAGGGAGTTTTAGAATGTCTATATGTGTGTCTTAGACTGGTGTGTCAATACTAATCTTCGTAGTGATGGGCGATCGGACAATTTTATATCCACTTGTTGCTTCGCACCGCTGATCGGAGCCTACGGCCCCACATTAGGTTGTATCATACTATCGTGCCGTGCAAATGCTGGGGGTGCGTCGAGGATTCGTTCTGCATTTGAATGTTTGGTGTGGACGCGCTATTATTTGACTCGATAGCTGTACTCAGTCCGAGTGACGAACCACCCAGGGTCGACCCGACGAGCGTCGACCCTCCTAGCCCCGTGCCACCGAGAGTCGATGGATTTACTCCACCACTCAAGCACGGAACACCAATGATGGGCAGTGGTTCTTCCGGAGGAGTTACCTGAGAAATATAATACATCAAACCAGCAATGAAAACGAAGTTTACACTGGGTTTTATCACGGGCGGTGTTTGATAGTTGAATTTCAGCAAAGTAAAGTTTTTTTTTGAATTTATCAAACTATATTTTCAAGCACCATAAACAAGAACCAAATAATCCGAAATTTGTCTGAGCACTTCTACGGTCACTTAGGATCTGCTACTAGACAATTTGTTTGTATTTAAGAGCCATTTAGCAGATATTTTTCATGAATTAAGGAGAAGGAGGAGGAGGAGAAGGAGGAGGATGAGGATGAGGTGGAGGAGGAGGAGGAGGAGGAGGATGAGGATGAAGAGAAGAAGGAAAGAAATGGGACTTTGTTGAGAAAGATATTTTATGAGCCACCCTTGTATATAAGAATACCATACCTCCAATCCTATACTGCCGTTCAAAGCAATTTTGATAGGGTTGGTGTGGTTTGTTGCCTGCATCAATGTCGCAAAGTGACTAATACCAATTTCCTCCAACGATGACTTCCGTCGTCCAGATGCCCCGATGTTTGGTAATCCTTGCCTCAGAGAATTGGAACGTCGCAACAGAATATCGCTATCGATCTGTTGAAAGAGAGCGAGAGAGAACGAAATAGAGCTTAAGCTTCTTCCATGATGCTTTGGTACTGGTTTCTCTGGTGCCTACCCTCAAGGAGTTGCTCCTTCCCCGCATCTGTCCCAATGCATTAGGACTATCTGGAAGAGATAGAGAATTCGATTTTGTTGTGACCAACGGAGGCGGCCGGGGCGTTACGTAACCTGACATCGGCTGCGGTCCTCCGATGGTGTTCAGACCGATGCCAGAACCGCGTCGCGAGCCGGCCGCCACCGCCGCCAGATTGATGTTGGAGCAGAACGATATGTTGGACTTGCGTCGCGAGTTGTGTCGCTCGAAGGTTTTCTGTGCCGAGAACGGAGAAGGTCGCACTAGATAGCTGGAAGAAGAAGTGATTGAGGAAACCCGTAAATTTCGCACCTGGAAAGTTACTGATTTCTGCGCTCGTTGTACTCATTCCATAATTATTACATAATATCTCCTTCTTCTAGCTTCAGATCGCACGATGGATTTATGATGACGTATGAGAGGTGATTTCGCTTTTCGCTAACGTCGTCATAGTCGATGGTTGGAAGGTTAAGCGATTCCATCCTACTGCGCACCAGATTAGCGATCTCAGCTCGTTCGATTTGCTGCACGTGGTTATCTCGCGCTTCGTCAGCCATATTGATGGAGTACTGCAAATAAGATGGCGGCGCGTGCGGAGACAGATACGGGGACAAAAGGCACAAAGTATATGGATGGCGCACGATGAAGAATTTGCAATTGGAATAATGGAGGAGAGACATATTAAAGAAAAAGAGAAAAGAAAATAGAAAATTCAAAAGAAATTAGATCAAATAGTTTAGAGTAACGGGATGTATCGAATCGTCCTTGTCCAGTGCACCAGTGTGCCAGAGGACATGGTGCCAGTGTGTTACATTTTGGTGTAAACGTCAAGGCGGCTCACGCACCACACACAGCAGCAAAAACACATGCGCAGAAAAAAGCTTACATTAAAATATACACATCAACAATATAAAATTATTAACAGGAGGTCTAGTTATGAAAGAGATTGGTAGGTTATTGGCACTGAGAATAAAAGTAGCAACCCGTTCTATTGCTATAGTTTTAACCATGAATTTATTTGAAGGGATGATTCTTTTTGCGGGAACATTATTATTAATCTTAACATGGTTTGAAATTTGAAAAAAAATTCCCGTCCCCGAATTCCCCCCCTTATTAATCTGAAAGATCTTATGATCTTAAAATTGAGATCTTGGAGTTTCATATGCTATAGATAAGGTGGTACCCAATCCAACCTAGGCCCATGTGTAATGAGCATAAAGTAGAAAATACTACATTTTTTTATTATACTACATTTAGTTAAATGGTATGCTTTAGCGAAATGAGTCCAGTAGATAAAACAAATGTTCATTGCAACTTGCACACGTTCAAATAAATAGACAGGTCAAAATATGGTAGAATTACGTTTAAAATAAGATGAAAAATTAAATCTAAAAGGTGCTTTATGAAAAAAAAATTATTTACAAAATAACATCATTTACTATACACTCATATCCAGGTTTATGGGACATTTTTTCAGTTAAGAAAAATGTTTTCCCACGAAAAAAAAACGTGTTTAAGCTTGACTGTTTAAGCTTAATTTTAAAGATTTTTTTTAGGTTTCCGAAACTCGTGGCGCTAAAACTATAAGAGAATAGTTAGCATAAAAAACAAAATTAAATGAAGAAGTGTTCTTTGTAAGTACTATATTAACAGATATTCCTATGAAGTTACATTACTGAAAGCCCTTTTCTTTGGAGGGACAATTTGAACGTACTTACCATTTGCGACAGTTGAATAAGCTTCGACTGTATGTGTTTGTGTAGTAATTTAATTACAATTAGCAAAGATGAAGTTAATTGTTTCTAATGTAATCAAGAGTTCGGTTAAACAAGATCTAGAATATGGTTTGTGAGCATTTGTGTATGTGTAAGGATTATTTTGAAGCCTTTTCGTAGTGCGTACTCTTCACTTCCGTTCTCGTAAAATACGGATGTAAGTTTTGTTATCTAATCATTACTTTAACTTTTTACCCTGGCATTGCTAGAAGAAAGCGAGAATGTGAGATGATAAAAGCGAGCTTTTGATTGAGGGAGATTATATTAAAACTGAATTAACTTCCTTCTATTTTTCCCCACAGGAACTTTGACTTTTTGGGGTTTTGAGCCGGCTTAGGAGCTTGAGTTAATAAATCGTTCGTAATCTTCATCTTAATCTTATTTTTTTAGTGCAATATTCCTACTTAGATGTGTAAAAGAAGCCACGTGTGAAATACGTTGTAGGTAATAAAGCTTCGAACAATTGTTTTAGGCAAAGACAATTGGTTTTTGAAAATAATGAAAATGTGCTAACGGTTGGTGATTTTTTTTTGGGACTTATGCTGAAGTGTTGCAGAGGTAAAGAGAGTGGGGATAAAGAAATAAATACCAACAGTGATAGACAAAGTGAAGGGATAAAATGAGTGGGAGCCAAAGACAGGACATGAAAATAGTAAAGAACTTACGCTAGATCCTTTACGTGCGGTGCATCCACCTAGGCAGGACGATGACTTGCGAATCGTTGCCGGTGGTGGACGATAGGTTACACCACGAAGGTTCGCTTCCGCAACACCCTTGATTGGCAAGCCGCTGGCTGAGGTGCTGCTAGCAGTGGCGGTGGTCGTAACCACTTCTTCTTCATACTACACGTTTGGGTGATTTTGGTTTTGGTTTGTCAATCATTACAACATGCGCGAGGTTCAAAAGCGAGCAGTAAATAGATTATTGAAATATTTCCCATCAAATGAAAACAAAAATCAGTTTAACTCAACCTCCATTCAAAATTTAAAGTGATATAAGATCGTTACAACGACCATGGTCTTTCACACAATTATTAAAAATATATAACTTGGTGATCAAAATATAATTGTGAAATAAAAAAGCATGTTTTTCGAAACCATGTGGAGAGAACATTGACTTTGTTTTGCTAATAAAAGGGATGCACCACGGACCAAAATATTGATGATATATTCACCGTAAGGTTGAACTACATTGTTTTGGCAGGCTGGGAGGGGCGAAAAGGCTAGGGTTACTTAAGGTTAACTAAAATAAAATTTGAACGCAAAACACAGATAAGTTGCACCTTAAAAAAAGATCACAAAAAAGGTGTCACAAAAAAGGAGACAATAATTAGACCGGATTGCAAATTGGGGTGAAATAAAGGACTACTCCATGAATGTAACACCTAAGCAAGCAAAACATTACACTCATAAAAAGTGTATTAGTGCGAATATGAATTCTGTGTCGAGTAAGCTACATGCTGCTGTAGCCAAAAATGGTGTTATTTTTAAATCTTTTAAATGTCTTACATTGAACTAACGTGATAATTTGCATAATCTGTAAAAGTGCAAAGTGGGTTCATAGTTCAAAAACGGAAGTAAATTCGCTGGATCTTGCCAAAAAAGCAAATGTAACAAACAAATTCATCAATTTGTTATCATATTTATGTACCATGTTGTAATCATGTTATCAACATTTTGTTTTGCGAAATATTAAAGGATATTAAAACTGAATAACACTTTTCAGGTGTTACGGTAGTAAAAGTTTCTCTAATAATAGGACAGATATAGAATTGGATAGGAGTAACACATAGCCAAAAACAGAACTGGTAAGCTATGCATAGTTTCTAAAACAAAAATAAGACAATCATACTAAGAATAATCGTTAGAGAATGGTCATACATTTTTACTAACGATCAATTACATCACAATGTTCGTTGTACATTTTAATAGGTTAGCACTTTATTAACAGGTAAACAAATGGAATAATATCGACAATAACTCACTGTGTGCGTGTGCGATCAAACAATTCGTCCAAAATTTATTTGAGACATGTTTTGCTATATCCGCTTCTTTAAATTTGTTTATCTTTTGAATTTAAGGGCTTTTTTATATGCAAGGATTAGAAATAAGTTAAACTTAAATTCAGGAAAAAATGGTAAGAGAAGTCTATTCTCAACTATAACGAACAAAAACGTTTTGATTTATAAGGAAGCAGATATAATTTATAGGAGAATTACATAAAAATGAGGGCAAAAGAAAAACAACTTACTGAAGTAGAAGAGAAATATGTTGAAATGGAAAAATAGAAAGAAAGCATGAAAGAAAATGGGACAGGGAGAAAATGAGAAGGATAGAGATAGGTAGAGAGAGAGAGAGAGAGAGAGAGATAAAATGAAGATAAAAAATGGAGGTAGTGGAAAAAGTAGCATGATTGGTATAGAAACAGATATAAATTTCGAACAATGTCGAGTAATTGATGTACTTAAAACGTGAAACGGTATTAACGCGATGCATTTCAACTTGGGAGAAGATAAATCTTCAAGCGTTTTAGTGCCTGAAGCATAATCAATATTTTGCTACAAAAACATTCGAGGAGTTTATTATTATTTATTATTGAGGTAACCGTTGAATATTGTCAATTAAAAAATATGATACAACAGTAGACCAAAAGATACCCTGGTTGTGGTTGTGACATTAAAAACAAGAGGTTAAGCAACAGAAAATAGACAATAAAAATACCGTGAGAAGATCATAATATGTTATTCAAATGGTGAATTCCTTGTTCCTACCATAAAAAATTATCGGAATGATATTACAAAAAATAATGGGAAAAATTAAAAAAATGATGAGTTACAAAGATTTCTAGGCAAAGACGCTCGACACTACTACCACTCTTGCGCAGCTGGATATCGAGAGCATAGCACGTTAGTTTGTTGTGTATGAGACATTGATTTTAATGATTATGTTAAGATGAAGATCTGATATTGCAAGCTTAAAATGGATATTTCTTTATCTTATGTACAGTTTACCAACCTTTCATATAAAAAGCCTAGCGGTCATGGCAAATATAAAATTCTATGGTTTTGAATATTTCGTATTTTATATTTAAATTAAATTAAATTTTTACGAAGAAGGGAGTTGTCTTAACGATAAAGATGAAAAAACAATGAGCTGGCTTAAGAAAAATACAAGTACTTGTGTAAGCAATTTAGATTTTTTTAAAAATCAGATGATGCTAAAAATGGAGTGCAAAGAACATGAAAAAATTAACAGATGAAACGATATAATTGAAAAGGCAACAAACAGGAATTATACGGAATGAACGAAATGAGGAGTTAAACTGGAAAACGTATCCGAATGGTAAAAAACTGCTAACAGAAGGAATAGTATGTGGTGAGCAAACAAATTTTGTAAACCCGATTGATTTGGTTCGTTTATCTTGTTGAGCTTTTATAAATCGGACTCACCGTTGGTCGCAACCGCACACAATGTTTAAAGGTCCCAAAAGATCCGAACGGTCGCCAATTTTCGGCGATAGGTGAATTACTCACATGTGATGTATCAGCGTTCGACGTATCCTGTGTTCGATAGATACCGATTGGAATTTCGCAGGTTGTTGAGCAGAGTTTCTGATACAGTCGGCCGTACGTACGAATCCACATATCGTCCTTGGTAATCTTCATCTGTACAATGATATGAGTCCCTCCGTTAGATTAATTTAGGAACGGATGCATACAATATGTACACGGCAATTATTAAAAAAGAAACCAGTTGTAGCTAAACTATTTGTTTAATAATGATGGCTTTTATGTTAAAGAAGCTTTTAAAAAACTATAAATATTAATGAAATTATGGACCACATTGAACACACTTGCCTCATCCTTTGCGAAATCGCCCGTTTTGATCGTTTTGGGCAATAGCTCCTTAGTATCTCTGTTTTATTTATTTATGAAAGGAAATTCGTGAGCTTACCGAAGTGAGAAATCCACTTCCTGGGGCTTGATCGATGCCGAGCAGCAGCCGCACGAACGTAATCACATAATCCTTCACAAAGGCTTGATAGAGCAGCGTGTCCAGCATAGAAGCACTGAACACATTTCCGGCAGCAAACGGTAGGCGGAACATGTATGATATGTGTGAACCGCGTTCTTTCTCCCGCTTTGCATCAGAAATTTTGTCACATGAAAAGATGGGAAGAGTCTCGTGAGTCGGCTCCTTTCGCAAGTGAACGTAGGCTAATACCTTTTCCATTTTGCTCAGATGAAGTGCGTATTTATCGTGCGCACGGAATTGCATGAACCGCATATTTGAGCTTTGAGATAGTTCGGTGATACTTCTAATGCTAGGAAAAAACCTGAAATAAAAAGTGGATTAGTAATGTCAGCGCCGATTTACAGCATACACTCGATGAAGAAGAATATGGTTTCGTAGCTGAAGCAGGCGTACTTAAACATAGTCTGAACCGCCACGATGGTGTTGCAATCGGCTAACGTGTCTTCTTCTGCTGAATTGGAAAGTTCTTTATTGACAACAACTACATTTTCAGCTAGCGTTATGCCCGCCCTGAGCAGATCATCGAGACAATCAATCGAACCCAGCATCCAGTAGACCTGCGTTTAGACAAGGGTTTAAAATAACGAAACTTATTATCTTACAACGAAAAACATGCCCAACGTATCGAGTCGTCAAGAACTTACCAAAGGAAAATAGGAAATTGCATCTAAGAAGGCTATGTCGGGCCGACGTTCTAAAAGCAGAATTATAGGGTTGAGGGATGTTTTTGACCTGAAGTGTGCCCTCAGAGGAATAATGAAGTTGTAGATTCCGTTCGATGCATAATCTGCGGCCAATATGATAGTCTTGTTTTGCCATTGATACTCCTTCGCATTCCTATAGCTACAGTGTTCGCAGACCTGTAGTATCGGTTCAAATGAGGAGTCAGTGCAAATCTCAAGAGCGGTTCAATACAGGGTTTCCTAAAGTCTAAGAGAAATTGCTCATCGTGAACAAGTCGAATAAAAAGGAAAAAAGCCGCTGTGCACTTAGCAGGAATTTAAAAGACAAGGACGATTGTCTGGCTTAATCGTTGCGAGTCTCCAACATTTTTTGAATTTCTTCACATCATACTTATATTTTTAAGACAAGGACTATTTTTTTATCGGTACGGCTCTCCAGCATTTGATAATTTTCTTTATATATCCTATACTTTTTTTCAATTCAACGTTGCAGTTTGCTTATAACGTGAACTTTTAGACTTTTGGGAACCTTGTTAAACGTAGCAATAGAAGGGAATTCGAATTACTTACTTGAGCAAGTTGTAGGCAGCAAAGTGGCTTCTTTTCTTTCAATAAAAAACAAAGTGTTGGACTGACGCCGATGAATGGAGAAACCGGTGGGAATCCTTTAACAATTCTGAAAAAGCAACAACCAAGATAATGCTTAAGAAAATAACTCATACACTCGCTTTTTGATGCAACGTAGAGGTTTTGCATGTAGTAAGTATGGCTTTGGGTAAATTATGTATGAATATTGAATATTTATTGAAAAATAACCATTAAAATTTGTATCAAACCGCATGATATTTCTTAAAAGTTGATATGAGCAGAATCCAATATGTCCAATATGTTGAATGATAGAATTTAATTTCATGTTCATATTAGGTGAGCAATTAAATAACGGCCGTTATTTTAAAGGCACATTTTGATGTATCGTGACTATTTTAGTAGCAATGGATCATCCAAAGTATTGACTCGCTAGCTACAACTCTACCTCTACCAGATGCACAGAAAAACCCTCGAGGCATGAATGACAGGCCGAAGAGCCGGATCAGGGGCATGGTCGTGGGTCCCCGAATTTGTTTTCGCTTTGGGTTACTGCAACACATCATTCGTCACGATGCGATAAAGGAATTCTTTCCTGTTTTTCCGCTGGAGCACCATGGATGCTGGAGCAGCAAATGATGGGTTTCCGCACGGAATTGGCCATATGGATGTGGACAAAAGTAAGTGATGCATTAATCAAATCACGAAACAAAATGCCGCGCTTATTTCCGCTGGCCCCATCGATTTCAAGCGACCGTTACTTATTTGCAGACCTAATATTATCGTACGTAATTAAACTTTTCATGATAACATACGAATCATGTTCGACTGAATAATTGCAACGATGCATGTTTCATTTTTGTAAGCAAAACGGAGATCTGATAGCCTACTGTTTCATGGCAAAAGATGAACTTGCATAAGATTTTCCATAAGCTTTGGCCGGTAATGTTGTTGAGGGGATTGCAAAATATGAATTACCCACATATTGATAAACGCATTGAATGAGAGTAAAAGCGTTAAGTAAGTGTGTCACCGTGCGGTTAAACGGCCCCGCACCTTTTGCGACTATTTTTGCGACGAAAATAAAAAAAAAACATGTCAAAAACAAATATGTGCAATTAGACGGCATGAAATTTTTTCGCTGCGACATTGTCGTTTGACAGTATACAGTCACATATGTATATATGTATAGACAGTGACAGTATAGCCGCAGAAAGGTCGCGTGCCCGATTGGCCGCACGGTGATGTTGTAATGTTTCCTCGACTTTAAAGAATTCATGCGCAGTGAATGAAAACATTGTGTTGTAGATCCGTTGAGTGAACTGTTTTCATATGCATGTGTAAAAAGTATGCTAAAAACTAGAGAAATTAATTTTTACCCCAGTGAGCGAGGATCGCTAAAATGTGTGCAATTAGAAGCCGGTACTTGTTACAACGCTGCGTATCGCAACGCATTGCGTGACGTACAAGTGGTATCAGTTCGATGCGTTTCGGCTGCATCACGGCGTGCTATTTTTACGCTGCGTCGACGTAGCTTTTGTCACATCCCATACATTTTGGCAAATCGCAACGTGTTGCGATCGAACAATACCGCAGCCGAGCATGACGGATATCCTAGACGTACAAGCGACGTCGCCCAAGGCAGCGGGACAAAAGTAGCTCAGTTTGAGCTAAACGATTTGCCCTCTAGAGCGACAGTTGTCACACCGTCAAAGTGCATACAGAAAAAGTGTGTTTACGTATTGTGAATCGGTAGCAAGTATGTAATTTTGTGCAACATCAACTCTGCTGCGGCGGCGTCGCGCTATCCGACGTTTTCGCAGTTCCTACACGTAGCATTTTTTCCCATGGTTTTTTTTTTTTTTTGTATGGAGTTGCTCGCCCGCCTAGCGCGAAGTCGCACAATCGCTCGCGAAAGCGCGACGTCGCTTGCATGTTTAGGGGCACCGTAATAGTGTCCAAGGCTCAAGCAAAGGTCAGTTTAATCGAAATAATAATGTTCTAGATGGTTTTTTTCTTCCACCGCAGCGAAACGAGGGAGGCATCATCCAGTGACGTCATCATCATGGATGTGCTGCAAAGTGCAATCCCGTTGTGAAATGTGTTATTGTGTGATCTATTAGTTGAATGCTGTTAAATAAACTTGTTAAAAAAAGAAAAGTGAAAACTTCATATAATTATTTATGTTGATGAAATATTTCTTCAACGCGTCTGCTTGATGGGAATGGTGACAGAATTCATCGCATGGTCACATCGCTTTGACGCATGCTTTTACGCGGGTAGCAGGGGCACACGCGATGTTGCTGGTTTAGGCTGGTGTCCCTGCTCCGTCGCTCGCGATTTCATCGCGCATGCTGTCAAAATTTTGTATGGGATTTGACACGCGACGCGCGATAGAATTAAAATTTGTTGATCCCATCGCGCGTCGCGTGTCAAATCCCATACAAAATTTTGACAGCACGCGCGATAAAATCGCGAGCGACGAAGCAGGGACACCAGCCTTAATCCGTTCGCATCTTCCATCGGAGCTCTCTTCATACTATGAACGGAGCTCCGTTGATCGCGCAACATGGCCAAAAATGTTCCTCGGGCAGGCATTGAACTGTATTTGATCATAATTTTCGTCGCAAAAATAGTCACAGAAAAGTCGCAGGGACGTCTAGCCGCACGGTCACATTATTCGAAAAAAAAAATCCAACCTGCTTCTACCTTCTACTTCTAATCAACTAATTTTAAATTAATTCTCTTACATTTGCCTCGTTTTTAGAATCGCTCGGTTGTATAATCGTTAAATAAATACGCTTTCGCGCGCGATTGTGCGACTTCGCGCTAGGCGTATGAGCAACTCCATACAAAATAAAAACCATGCGAAAAATGATAAATATGTACTAGTATTTGTTGATTATTAATTGTAAATTAATGATTTTTCCTTATAATGTCGATATCTATAATGATCTAACCTTATATATCTATTACATATTTTAGCTTTTTTTTGTATGGAGTTTTGTGTACACTAAAAACTCGACCAATACTGCACCGTTACTTCTGAAACTTTCCACACATTAAGTTTAAGCACTGCAGAAGTTGTAGAAGATTTGTTTGATTAATAATTTTTAATAAAATCATCTGAATTTTACATTTGAAACTCAGTTTTACTAACACAAACAAAACAACTATGGACGCTCTCTACAGTTCTTTCCAAAATAACAGCACAGCATGAAAATGTTTTAATTCATAATGTTGTGTTAAAAAACAAAGATTGTCTGTAACTTTCTGTAGTTTTACCATCAACACGTTGGCTGCCATGGCTATCATTTTTGTACGCCACCTTACATGATGTTTTAAGTGATATTTCTTTAAAATGTAAACTCATATGGATAAAACCTTTGGTAGTTATAAAGTTTAATCTTTTGTGAAGCTCAAATCGTAGTTGGATTTTGTAAACTTTTTGTTAAATAAACATTATAAGTCACAAATATACGTGCTTTTTCCGATGAATTATTGGCTTTATCTCTTTCACACAAAGCTGCGAGCTTCGAATGTGAGAGGGATAAATGTAATTGGAGTGTGACAGACGATATGGTAGCCGCTACTTGGAGTTAAAGGGAAGAGTAAGATAGCAAAAACATGTCACGTTGACTGCCACATGTAAACAATAATCACTCTCTTAAAAAAAAATATTCTCAACATCATTATGTTTGAATTATGTTTTTGTTCTGAACAGATAAAGCAACAAATTTGCTCTTAAAAAAAACAAATATTATCAACACCATCCATTATAGGGTAAAACAAGGTTTGCCGGGCCTGATAGTATACACATAAATATGAAGCAATTATAAGCAACAATTCATTGTGTTGTAATCGAAACATAATTTAAGATCTGGAATGATATAGATTACATGAAAAAGCATGTGCTTATGGGGGAAGTGGGAAACTAACATTCCATAATTTAAGATGTTAGATTTGGCAGAAAGTACTACTAAAAAAGTGTGGTTAAAATTGAATAAGCGTTAGAAAAAGAGTGGAAAAGAAAGAACTTACCGGGAACAATCAGTATGCCATGCAGGTGTTGTATGAGTTGAATCTTTGGTATCGGAGGTCGAACTACAACATTTTGAATCTCCGGAAGTACTCAGAACGAGAGAAACCGTTTGCTGAAGCGAGAGATCTGCACTCCCAATACTACAGTTTATTCGTGTGTTGTTCACGAATTACACATTCGAACAAGGGAGAGTTTTTTTTTATGTTGGTAAGGGATATTGATTTGATAACAAACGTTTATTACCAATTATATGTGTACGGTTTTTCAATGAAACCAAAATGGATTATAAGAAAAAAATGTTTGGGCAATGGTAGAGTTTCATTCGTGCAGTAGACGTGCAGACAAAATATGGAGAAATAGAGAAGAAGTAGAAGGAAAGATCAGGCATGATTACAAATTTGTATACATATGGTACAAGTGGTGATGAAAATGTATCACGTCGAAGCAAAAAAAGAATCATAAACAGGACATCATGATAAAGAACGAATTACTCTAAGAAGTTTCACAAAACACTCAATAAAGCATGTTAAAACTATTTAGAGGACGCTATAAAAAACATATCCCCATTTATATAAATAGTTTTAACGAAATTAAAAGATGCTATGACCAAAAATTTTGTGCGTGATATTGTTTCTATGTCATACAGTATCTTATTCCCTTAGGCCTCGATTTCATCGCGCGTGCTGTTAAAGTGCCTATAATCCGTGTTGTGTCGGAATGCATTCGAATAGCATCGCACCCTTCTTTGATTATAGACAAAAAGCATTATAGAGAAGTTGCTTGAACAGATCTTGGTGGCGAATTTCACACAACCATGAAAGCGGGCTGCCAATGACATCACGAATAACGAATGGATTCGGTAGCCGACAGCGGCAGACAGACGTTTTTGGCAGTCCTCTTCGATGATTGTGTGAGATTTGCCACCAAATTCGTATCGTATTCATATCCTATGTGCCATACATCAGTTGCCTTAGCCATTCAACAAATGCTAAAAATGTAAAGAAATTGATCTTTTTATTTTTGTGAATGCTGATCGCAAAAACTTGTGCAATTAGACAGAATGAACAATTTTCTTTGCGATATCGTTAAGCAGATATCTTTTCGAGCAGTTAATTGTCAGTAGTTAAGACAGCCATTGAATTTGATTGAAAATAATCCTCGAAAAACTAGTCGCAGAAAAGTCGCGAGACGCTCTAGCCGCACAATCAGTAACAACCCAACGGACACAAATCGAGGCCGGCAACATTTTCGATAGCTCAAATTTTCGATATAATTGTTAGTGCGCTTAACCATCGCAACATATTCGTCCACGCCCTACCCCATTTTTTAATGATTATGATCTGATTTGATTGAGAAATACTTTCCACAAATGTTTGTTAGTCTTAGCAGAGTTTGAAGGAAGAATAATAACTGAATTTATTAAACGATTCGGTGCTACTTATATACCCCTTGGTTGCTATGGGTGATCGTGATTATGCTAGCCTACTGTGCTCAACAGTAAGCAACTGATGACAATATTCAAAGCTGCTGGTGGGGCGTGGAAGAATATGGCTCGACGGGTAACTGGACTAACACATATATGTCTAGCTGCTCTTCTAGCTTACAGCGCTGAAATACTGAAATACGATGAGAGTATCGATGAGCTTTCGATTTTTAGCCGTCCTCGATTTGTGTCCGTTGGCATGGTCAATTACGAGATATTAGAGCCCGTCGACTATGCCGCCTTAAAACCAGCGCTTACACCCTTATTACACACAGGTTTTTACAGTCATTCGATTTTGGGATTTTATGTCAAACTGGGTTCTGGTAGGAACGTTTGACAGGAAATTACCATCGGCTCGTTTAATAACGAAAGTTCTGCAAAATGGGTTCTTTGTGGCTTAGTCGCAAACAAAACCGCCACTGCGGTTGCAAATCATCGTCGAAAACCACATTGCTAACATTTTACCAAAACTCCCTGTTGAAAACAAAAAATGGTCCGCCCGTAGTTCGAAAAACCGTCACTTTGACAGAAAAATTCCAACCTAAAGCAAATCGGAACCAGTCCTGGCCGGTTTCGATTTTCTGACCACAATATTTCTGTCAAACGCGTTTTGACACTATGTTCCAAACTCGAGTGACAATAAAATTGTGTGTGTAATAAGGCTACAAGTAATTCCTCAACTGGAGCTAGAATAAAAGAAAACTAAGGAGCTAAGGAGAAGCGAAAATAGTGGACTAAAGTACCGCTAGATTGTAAGGAAATCTAGAGCGCGAAGCAGCAACTTTTCCGGCGTCCAGCGATCACTATGTTTTTGTAAAAAATACCAGGAAATATAGAGCTAAAACGAAAGCGTATTATAGTTCAAAATAATTTATTCGTTGCTGACCATGTAGTGTATTGTAAGTGAGTAAATTCATTAGTAACATGAAGAGAAATTAACTTCATATTAATTTTGGATATTGAATTTTCCAGCTAAAAATAGTTGCAGTATTACTGCAAGTCGCATTGCTGTTTCAATTTCGTTTCAAATTGTTACATTTGTGGGTATGTGCAATTTCCCACAAACTGAACGTTTTATTTGTTGTAGGTAAAAAGAAAAGAAGTACATGTTAGAAGGTAATTCATGATTGACATACAAACAATACTGAACAATTTACTTCTGAAGTTCAGCTGGTATTACTATACGGATACTTCAATACAATTACTGCGGAGCTGCGCTTTATGCAGCTCTTTTTCCTAGCATAAATTGGTTCCTTGCATGCCATATTAACGTTCAGCTGTACTTACGCTATCTTTTCTGAAGGTGATCGCCAAGGAACGTCATCGTCGATTTCATCGTCACTCTCATTGTCCTCGCCGTCAATGCCATCCTCGCCAGAAATACTGAACGATGATGATGTGAACATGTCCGGCACCGGTAGAATCGATGGACGTCGACTTCCTTTTAACAAAAGATAACAGGAAATGATGTTGATGAAAGGCTTTGTACACTTCAAATGTACGTTAGCTTTTGGCTGACTAACCTCTACGCTGATTTAGTATGTCCGGGCTTAGCAAATTTGGATTATTGCTCGGAATTTCGAGATGATTTGCGGAAGAGATTGTTGGGGGTCCGAGGGTTGACTGCGTAGTCATGGTCGTTGTAATGTTGGTGAGTGCTGCCCCTGTGTGAGCATGAACATCCTTGAGGTTGCTCTTTGAGTCAGATAATGTGATTGCACTAGTACATCCTGTTGCTGACACTGGGTTTGCTGTACTGGTAGTGATATTTTCACTGTATGTTGAAGCTACAATAAAAATGAAAATATGTATTTAAGTCATCTTTTAATCAAGTATGCAAAAATTGTAAGACAAATTTTGCTGATGCATCGCAACATAAAATCATCACATAATTTAATTGTTAAATAATAACAAATGAGAAAGATAAAGGGGCATTTAAAAACGGTACACAAGATGAATGATGTAGCATGTGCTTCCAATGAGCATATGCACAGACAAACATACACAAATTACATTTTTACTCAACTAGCTGGCCGTAAGAGGTAACAGAACCATTCGAATATACTATAACCATTAAAATTAATGGCTACGGAATCGCTAACCATATTGTTAATGTGCCGTTTCTATTGTGACATTTGTATAGCCGCCTGCTCCGTCAATGCGGAGTGATTGTATATACCTAATGTTAACCAATATGTGCACAACTGCCTTTGATTCCTACTGATTTTCCAAATCAAATACTGACCAAAAGTGGTATGTCTTACTGTAGCTAATATATAAAACAATTTAAAAGTCATTGCGGACGTCCGGACAAGAATTAGATATACATACATACATACATGTGTGGTCCGTGATAGCCGAGCGCGTACGTTGACTCAAACACGACCCACGATAGAGTCCGGACAAGACATCCCCCGCTACAAAGGCTTGACTACCCACGTACGTTTAAGGGGAAAAAGTTTTGTAAGCTCTAAAATCGGGTAGGCATGACTAAATTGATCGTTATGCCAAAAAAGAGGACATCAATGTGGGGATTAGGCAGCTTTTCAACGAATGTTGGAATGCCACCGTACATAAAAAAATTAGATGAGCTTCCGCTGAACACCAAACGCCAGCCGAGAAGAGTATTCCTCTACAATCTAAGCCAGATTTCATACATGTGCGCAAGGAACGGTGAAATAATAAAAAAAGAAAACATTCGTGGGCTACAAATGATATTAATGAAATGAAAAAAATACTACTATATTACTATATAAATAAGTTTTAACTACTTATAACTTAACCATAGAACTACGTTTCGTTTATATACAGAACATGCAGAGGCAAAGGAATAATGCAGTCTCATTGTTCGAAAGTATAAAATGAATCATACCTTTGGTCACACATAAAAACAAGTGAATAATATTACTATATTATTATATAACTTAAATACCATAGAACTACGTTTCGTTAATATACAGAACATGCAGAGGCAAAGAAATAATGCAGTCTAATTGTTCGAAAGTATAAAAAGAATTATGAAAACACAAGTGAAACACAAAGGTTTTATGACTATTTAAAAAATCATTGTTTTGAAAACAAAACAAAATTGTTTGTGTAAAAAACGATCAGTTAAGATTTATGATTGTTTCGGTGTGTGGAAAGTTGATGCATGCACGTATGAATGCTGATTTGAAAATGACGGAAAAGACAGAGAATAGATCCTGCAGAACAAGTAAGAAGTCTTGAAAACAAATATGTCGGTATAGATTAAAAAACGGATCGATGGAGATTCAGCATAGGCTATTTTAGAAAAGGCTAGAGAAGTAGATCGGAAAGTCTTGAAGATCACTCACGAACGGCCAGTGTCGTGAAGTCATGACTATCCATTGCTAGTGTCGCGGGAGTTGTAGCACTCCGCGGTGGGCCGGGACTATCTGAGGTGACCGAATTTAAACTGGGACTATGAGGCACTCGTACGCAGACCGAAGGTACTGGGGCCATAAGCGGAACAGTTCCACCACCACCGTTGGTGTTGTTGCTGTTCTGGTGATTTTTGTTGTTGTTGTTGTTGTTGTTGTTGTTTGAGGATACTGGTAGGTACAATCAGAGAAATAATTTAGAGCTTCGACGGGTGAGAAATGGTTTTTATATTGTAGTGTATTTCTTCTGTACGATATACTATTTCTTCTGTATGAAATATGGAACAACAAAATTTATCGTTTTCGTGCTTCATGTTCAAAAACCCAAAGATGGAGCATTTTGTAAACTATTGAAACTCAAATTTAAAAACATAACGTAGAGGCTACCGATATGTTAAATTTCACAGCACATTTAGAATCATCAAAGTAAGAGAGCGCTCCTAGTACGCACTGTGAAAACATTGGAAACAATAGCGTCCCGTTTGTGGAAAAATATTTTAGCGGGGCAGAATATCACTCTAAAATAGAAAAAAAAAGTCCATTGACAACTTAAAATAGTAGAATGAGAACGTCACATGAATTGCTTAAGACATAGCCCTAAAAACACAAGAAAAGAAAAACAATTCTCCTTTTGGTATGAGATGGACATCTGCTCATTCCTTACATTCTCAATATCTTTGCTTTGTATAGTTAAGCAAACAAGCAGTAAATGAAAACATTACAGTTAAAGCATGAATGTTACAGTTGAAAAGTATGTCACTTATAACAACAAAAAACAAACATATGGTTATGAATTCGCTTCTTTCGAGGAACGCTGCACTTAATGCCTATGGAGGGTATACACAATAGATGGGAGAAGAGAAATGTGAAGCTGCTAACATTACCTACCCTCTTTTGGCGGTTGGTCGGGGCTTTGATTTTGGTTCTGGTTAACCACAAAGGCTGAATTCTCCTCCTTAGTGATACTCATATAATAGCACGTGTCATCCTTCTTCATTATGTGCCTCGGGCCGGGATTTAAGAGTATCGTATCCTCGTAGAATTCTGGGAGTTCCGCCGGTCTCACTCCAACTAAGGCCACTCCGTACCTGTAAAGGAATTAAAGATGATTATGTAAGATTTCATGTGATTTGTTCAATATTCCCTTGATTCCAGCTGGGGGAACCGTTTTAATTATTTTCCAATTTCGTTATTAAAGCTGTTACAGAACTCTGTTCAGAAACGCTTCGAGTTGAGATAAAACTTACTTGCGATGGGAATGAAAGCTGGCGTACGTGAAACTTTTGCCCTCATATTCACCGAAGAATCGACTGTCCCCGAGCACGATATGATAAATTTCGTTGCCCGAGCACTTTCCGTATAGCCGGTGCCATTCTTCTGCGGATTGCTGCCCTTCCCTGCGAAAGCAAAAAACGAAATATCTCAATTTGAGTTAGTAAATCTTTTGTTCACTTTTTATAAATAACAAAAAAAATGTACGTTCTTTCACGTATGTACGTTCAACACAGCAGCAAAGCTAATAATTGGTTTTATACGAAACTTATCTACGCAGCAATGATCAGCACATTAGACATGCGATGTCATAAATGTGATGCTCGACTCTTAAATTAATGTGTTGTGTTGTTTTTTTAAGTTAGGGTATTGGAAGGTTTGACATTCATTTTTACGACGAATGTGTTGCAAATGATGTCGTTGTTTTTGTACTTGCATGGATAGATGAAAAGAAAAGTTGTTGAAAATTGCTTTTTAAATTATTTTTTTTCATGGCACTTCTACACTATGTATTTTAATGCTGGCAACTTTAAACTGCTTCGAAAAGTGTGCTATATTAGTTGTACTAGTAACACTTACTGTCCTCGTGACGTGTGTAGCAGCAGTGTAACAAGAGTACTTGCTCCCGGACATGTACAGTTATTAGCCAGCAGAGCATATTTGAACTCGTCCTCACAGACGACGTGCTCGGCAAATTTGACGTGCAGTTTGTTTTCGGGTCTGAGTGGAGGAGAAGAAAAAATATTCATGATCATGAGGAGAAGAAGAATATTCAAAATTCAAGAGTGGCAGACGTTGACTTACCGGAAAATTTGAACATACTGCGGAATATTGGGTGCAAAATCCTTCACTGCCCATGAGCGTAAGATTGCGTGCTCATCTGCGGCCGTCTTATCGGCGTAGCTGCGGGCCGCCAGAATAAAGCACGCTTCTGCTTCCGCCATCCGGGCCCGTGCTAGGTCACCATCTTTCAGACAGGAACCCTGCGGCAAAGAAAACAAGCAAAGTGAAAATGCATGCATGGGAATGGAGACACTTGAACAGGCACATCGTATTAATTGGAGTATGAAACGAAACGCCTGGATAGCGCATACCTGTAAAAGTGAGCCAACCATTTGCAGAGAGGTGAGAGCCGGTATTATTTGGCGGTTTACTGTAGGTGTTTAGTGAATGTTACTTTCTTTTTTATCCTGCCTTGCTCAGGAAAAGTGAGGGATTTTGCGCTCAACACGACTTTCATTTGAGAGACTGCTATTCTGCGATGTGAAACAAGCAGAAAAACGCGCACAAACGCAACTTCAACTACTTTATTGCATGACAACTCCTATCTAAACCCGTGTATAAAAAACATCAAAGATATCTAAAAATGAAAACTTAAAATACTACCCACGATTTTATAGCTGGAAAAACAAAAATTTATACTTAATTAAGTTTAATGTTGAAAAATGTTTCTATTCCGTGCGGCGCATATTTGCAGAAGAGCAGACTGAATTATAGATTCAATGGCTGCGCATGGATTTTAAACAAGATATTGAAAGTTGATGTTTGTGTCAAATGGAGTGTTGTGGTTCATGAATTTTGATTGATTTACTATGCTGAATTTCAGCAAAATGTCAAATGGTAAGTATGAATTGGGCTCGCCGCTAACTGATTTGACCATTGGTTTATTTTTCCAGTGCCTACCACGCTCAAACTTCGTCTTTTACTTTTAAGAAATATCTAGCTAGACGAATACTTTATGCGCTCACTGTATGCAGATTTTTTTTAAATAATTCTCATGGTATTTTCGATTACACTTGTGCAATGCAACAATTTGATCGACAATAATTATGCATTGCGTCGCGTTTCTAGGGAGTCGCGATACGATATTTCATTATTCATCACGGAACGCACTGGTAAGAACGTATGCACAGCCAATCGCAACTGTTGCATATTTGACGTTTGCCTTCTTGACACACCCTTAGCCCCGTTAGCCTTCTTGTTCGTACCTGAATGTAGATGACCCGTTGGGCCCAGATTGGCACTTGAAGGATCATTCGCATAGTTGTGTCGAGCTCCATCGGGCTGAGCAACACGACGTAGTAGTCTTGCAAGAGCGGATGCGCATAAAACTCGTTCAGGAAATCCATGATGGTGTCAGCATGTAGCGTTGTCGAGCAAACTACGACATGCTTTTCGCTTTGCGCTCGATGTGATGAGTAGCTGCCACCTAGCTTTTGACGTTCCATCCAAGTAAAGGCAAGCTGCTCAAACTGTAGTAAACATGGAGTGAAAGGGAACAAAAGAACCGAGCGATACATTATCAGAGCCTGAGGAACAATTTTCAGAGTTTATCTAATTATGTTTTTTTTTGTTGACATTACTTGGACATTAAATCGATGAAGTGAGAACCACAGACTGACAAGCTTAGTATGTATCTTCCACGATATCTTTTAATTCGTCTTTTCAAATAATATTTATTCATCAGGACCCATTTAATTCAGGATTAACTATTTAAGAAAAAAATTAAGTATCTAAACAAAGCTGATGAAAGAGAAAGAGGACGTAAGTTTAAGGAAAAAGAGATAGTATGGTCGTATAAGAGAGAATAAAGCATGCTCTCGTTGAAACAATGATTTGCAACATTAGATGTACCCTCATTGACAGTATGCTTGATATCTTCATCATCATCCTATTTGGAAGGGTGTTTTTGGTACTATGTTCAATCAAGTTCAATTGACGCAGACTTAGATGTTTATGGGTATCCTGAATGCATCACATTACTTACCTGCGTCGGAAGAACGATCAACGCCACGCATATCATGATGACCATGAAGAGCTGAGAAGGCCAAATGTCGGGTACGAAGTCCCCATAACCCACGGTCGAAAAAGTTACCACCACGTAATAGGTACTCTGGAACAGATTAAGGTGCCGATGTCCTGCCCGCTGAAAGTGCTGTATTCCACATACGCTGTTTTAAAAATAACGGCATATTTAAAAAAAAAAACTGATTCATTAGTGTGCCCACATTGTCAATGAATAGGAATGGATTATTTAAATTAAATTATGACATTGAGGCATCGAGCCGATATTCGGTTTGTGTGGTAGCGATAATTCATTACCAAAACTATACGAGAACTGATTACAAAAAACAAATAGTGTGTACTAAGTAAATTCACTAAATAGCTTTAAATGTTATTGATGCTCTCCATCTAAGTTTTCTAACACGGCTCTACAAAAATTAAAACGTACCGGAATACCGTCATCATATTATTTGTCATTCCATCGAATCGTTTTGCTTCGGTTTAAATCCCAACCTCAATTCTATTGCAGTTTCCTTACGCACATCATGAGCCACACACCATTGAGGCATTAGAATTAATAGTAGAAATGTAAATAAAGTATCCAACTCGCTATATGAACAGAAAAATAAATTTAACCGTACATGAACAACCTTCATTTGATGGTCAGATCAGTTTCAGAAGTAATCTGCAAATCGTGACCTACAAAGAACCTGTCCGATCATGTAACACGTTCTTCATTTATTTTATCGCGTATTTCCGAGGATCGTTTCGAGGCGACAATTGTTTTGAGGCAAATAAGAATAAGTATTGTGGCAAATAAGAAAAAGAGATTCAATGATTCAAACATGTCCAACATTGTGTAAGCCTTGGGTTCACACCATTTTCAAACGGATTAGAATTGAATTTGATGTTCACGTCTATTTTCTATTTCTGATTTTCTGTTACAACAAGATATTCTGAAGCCGAATAACGACCCCACATTGAAATATACATTAACTAGTCCAAACGACCTGATTGGATTCGTTTAGCAGAAATTACCTGGTGAACACTAAACAAAGGAGGGTTGCTGAAAGTATTGTGAGTTGCTGCGATAATGCTGATTGTGATTTTTGCATTGCTCGGTGTAGATCGTTCTGCAAAATAAAAACAAATTAGTTAGATTTTTTTTAAATAGCTGTATGTCCTAATTTATTTAATATTAAGAACTACTTTTGTCACAAAACTCAGTTTTCCCTTTTGGCTATTTTTAGCAATAGCCAGAACGATAGGAGGGAATAAACCACTCTCATGACGCCATGAACAAGTATTGCAAATTTATGTTATGGCATTTTTTTCACCTACGTTCGAATGACGATAGACCGAAATATTTCAAGATTATACTTTCGCATACGCTTCATTTCCCGTGCCCTCATAAATAAATGTGAATTTTTCTAAGAAACACGTATTGTTTCAAATGTCGTTTAGCATGCAATAGCTTTTCTGAAATGTGTAAACAATTATGCTTTAAAAATTACTTGTATAATGAATTTTAAAATTGCTCGTTTTCAAAAATTCAATCGTACTGTCTCACGATTCGAACGTAATGGCACCCGATTCAACCGTAGCGGTACGCATCTGATTGTGATGGCAACCGATTAGAAGCAAAAGGTTTGAACAAAATTGAACGTGGGTGGAAACATGTGTAAGTAAAAGAATCATATAAAATTTATAATCATAACACAAGTAACAAATAAAAATTTGTCGTCCAGAGACAAGGCGGATCGAGGAGCAGAAAAGCAAATCAGAAAGAAGAAATATGCGCAAAACTGCTCGGCATATAATGGAAAATGTCACAATAAGGGTGCTTGAATAAGATATTCGTAAGAAAATGATATGGAGGCAAAAAATGACACGGGCCATAATCAAGCTAGCCTGCACCGCACTTTGGATCCGATTGTCCTAGTGTGTAGGATCTTGTTTCTATGTGGTGGGATTGAAAACTATAAGAAAAGTGACACGGTCCTATAATGAGTGTTTTGTGGTTCATGATAGTATTGTTCTACTGCTGCCTTGACAAAGATGTGAGTGTATTTTTTTTCAAATACAATGGTAATCTTGGCGAAGTATAACTTGTGTGTAGAAGAAAATGAAGCGATGTGAAAGGCCAGTAGTACTTACGAACATATTCTCGAGTGACCGTTTTGCTAGCCAGCAATTTAGAAACACCGGGATAAATAAGTTCCTGAACGGAGGCCATAAAATCTGTTATTAATTAAGATGTGGAAGAAAAAGGGGAGAAAATACAGTGCATTAATTCATGATTCCCAATTGATTTAAGAACAGTATCAAGTTCAACCATTTTTCCGCAAGGAAGCTTAATAAATTATTAAATACATTCAGATAACGGATTGGCTGTAAATGTAAAATTAAATTTGAAGTCCTTGGAGCCAATCAAAGATACACGAAGCTCGTATACTGGTATACAATAATAATATGTTTATAGTTTATCCATCTGTTTAGGATCCATTTGATGTATAACTTACCGTCACTGTAAACGGTATCGTTGTTACGAGTTCCAGGATAAAATGAAATGATAAAATTTGCTGCCAAATGTTGCCCTAGAAAAATTTATGAATAAGCATTACATTAAGATTAGTAAAACCTGCAATTGTGTTTCTTACACCCGTTTCCACCTACGTTCGAATGTCGTGCCGTTTGCTTCGAATCGCGTGCCATCTGCTTCGAATCTGTTGCCATCACATTCAGATGCGTGCCACCACGGTTGAATCGGGTGCCATTTCGTTCGAATCATATGCCACTACGATAGATTTTTTACAGAGGACAAATTTAGACTTCAAATACAATCGTAGTGGCTTTCGATTCGATCGTAATGGCACCCGATTCAACTGTAGTGGCACGCATCTGATTTTGATGGCAACCGATTCGAGGCAGATGGCACGCGATCATCCAGCTACAATACGAAGGTTAATCGTCACAATTCTTAAGACGACTTACCTTATATCCGAGATAAGCCATAAGGAGTGCTTCCGTCAGCGAAATCAGTGCAAGAATTAACTGCACTGCCCAGAGCTCGGTAGGTCGATTAACCCATAAGATGGCGTCCCAGTTAATGATTGGATCCTCTTGAAATGCTTCTTCCGTCCGCGTTGCCGACCACAGGAATTCTGTCTTATTGCCCACCTTACAGCCGTAGCTGAAAATACAATACAAATTGGATGTCGCATACAACAGAATGTTCTTAACACTGGCCTTCCGGTATATTGGACATTTCCTAAGGTGATCACAGCTGTTAAGGGTTTAATAATTTCCTTTAAGCCTTTAAGCCAACCTTTTTTGAACTTAAATTTACAATGAATACCAGTTTAAACGATTTCGTTAGGTCGTTTGATTAAGTTCGAGCTATAAACTTGTTTCCATCAAATCCATAAAAAACAACAAAGATTGTAACTTAACAATTGCTATTAGTTTATTTCGTTTAGTTTAGTTTAGTCCTGACAAGTAGACAAATAACATCAGTAATGTTTTTGGTATGAAAATCAAAATTAAAAATAAATTTTAAAGCAGATATATTTGCAGCTTAAGCTTTGACCTCACAATGAATGATAAAATAACAAAATATAAGAGGCAAAAGATCACACCATTCCGAGCCAATCGAGCGAATTTCTACTCAAAACGCTGTTATGCCTGTTTAGGTATCGAGTTCTGCGTAGTTAACAGTATGCCATATATAATCACAGAAAAAAACTTACCAAGTCGCAAACGTTGGATTCAAGTCCGTTACTACTCGGAATATGTATAATACGCATGTTAGCAATTTAAAGAATAAATTAGCAATTCGTATCCGTAAACCTGTGAATAATGAATGAAAAAAGAAACATAGTATTTAAAAAATCTTAACGTTAATTTTACTTATTTATTTTGTGTACAATGAGTATAAAGTATATTTGAAAGAAAATGAAAACTCAGACACTAAGAATTATGAACCTTTAAACGTTATATTTCCTTATTAACAAGTTGGCGTTTTCAAAAATTCAAGCAGTTTAATTTTTCGGTTTTAAAGAGTAAACGAGAGTGAGCAAAATCAGAAACAATGATCATCGCCATTTTATTGTAGAAACACAGTTTCATTTGATATTAAAAAATTATATGGTTAAATGTAATAATGGTTTCTGCGGTAAAGGAACGCAATTAGTATTTATGCATTGATCAACAAATTTTATTCACCATAATGTTTTTTTACTTACTTGATCTTTGATTTTTTATAAAATATAGTTGCAGTCTTTCTTTGAAAGTGTTTTCATTTACATAATATTCCACACGTACTCTGAAATAAAATGTGGAAAAAATACGATAAGTATTGTGGAAAGACAAAATAAAACGTTAGGTGAATCAACCGTATCTTCAAACGATTTTACTGCAACAAAATATCGTTTATCCGGTTTCGGGGATTAGTGATAATAAGTTCAAAAATCGTCAAGCCGTGTTATGGTCAGAACTCCAATGTCGAACATAGTTTCGTCAAGAGCCAGGAATAGATCAGCGCATTTAGTAATTCACGAGCATTCTGGTAATAAACCTAGCGAGAATATGCATCAACGTTAGCGGTGCAAGGCGTTTTTTCGAAGTCCATACCTCAAACAATATAAGTGGATGGAAGCAACTAAAAGAGTTGTAAAGCATAATACTTCGTTATGAGCATGGAAGAAGAAGTGGTTTGAATGCTGTTTAATTGATCACTGTGTACGTTGAATAAAATATGTTCAACCTAATCGAGATAAAGGTCAAGATCAGCCATAAGTAGAGCGTTGTTTTTTACTGTGAGAGCATTGTTTATAAAGACGAACCCCCGACATTTTCTTCTCATACCTATGTGTTTATCCAACCAAAATTGATGTTTTTTAGTGACAAAAGCCGCACAATGAAAGGCGAATGTTCAAAGATATCGTCTCGAGCAGTACTGCAGGTATGGGCTTGGTTTCTAGTAAAAACAGGACGACCAACTCCTGTCGTACTTTGAGATAACACAACAAAGTTGTCACAAGAATGACTTGAAATGGAAAACTTGTTCTTGGTGACTGCCCGAACCTAGCCGTTTTAGGCTACCTTTTCGCTTTTCGTTGCCTGTATCGTCCTACCACTCGGCTCGAGGCTGATTTTTCTCAATTAGTCTGGTGTCCCTGCTCCGTCACTCGCGATTTTATCGCGCGTGCTGTCAACTTTTTGTTTTGTCTTTTAATGATCACATCTCTTTTTTCAGCCAACTTACATATGTTCAAAAACACATGAAGAGTAGTACAGCATTGTCACCGTTGATCCAACAACAACAATTGCATTGCTGTAAATGTACAACTGAACTGAACTGAACTGATTTGTGAAGGACAGATAATTTCTTTTTTTTTTTAAACTACATCATCCAGATCATAGGACACAATCGTTGTAGATATCCTTTCATGATCTTTGTAAACTAAATTTAGCTAAAGTAATGCCTCTGTTTCCCGCCCAACACGTGCGACGGAAAAAAAACTTCTGTAATGAGATTGAATAGTATGTAAGAAAAATTGTACACACCCAAATAAACGGTTTTATGTGACAGCAAAAATATTGTCTATATCAGATTATAGCACACATATGAAAGCCAGATTAATAGCCGGTTTGCTGCCACTATAGTTGCTTTTTCGCATGCGGATATATCATATAAAAAGATACGTATATAATATACGCAAGATACGATTTATTTATTTATTATCGTCGAACAGGTAGACTAACAAAAACATAAAGATAACTTTTTCCTTAGCTTGCTTTAAAAAAATTAAAGGTAAAAGGCTATATTAAAGATGATTGGATTAAAAATAATTTTTGCATTGATTTTTACATTGTAAATAAATACATACGAAGATACCATTTTTTTCTTGCACAAACCCAACCGCGAAAGTAAAGTGCAGAATTTGGAACAAGACGAGTGAAAAATTTGGATAATTAAGACGATATGATCAGCATTTCACTCAAACAGTACATAGGATCTGGTAGCTTTTAAAATACTTGAAGAATAATACAGCATTTGCCACCGTCCATCCAACTAAAACAATGCATTACTGTAAATGTACAACTGAACTGAACACGCCCTGTAGTCGATTGTACACGAAAGCAACACTGTATATTCTTTGTGAAGGACAGGGCAGCTTAGAGCGGTATCGTTGAACTGCACCCATAATTTCACACCCAAGAATTATAATCCATAAATATAATACCTCAACCCTACTGATAAACCAACATTTGGGTGTGCGAGTGAAAAGTGATGGTAAGTAAACATGACGCTGGAAAAGGTTTGTTAACTTAAACATTTACCTTTATGTTTAACTGATCTTTATTACCCTTGTTCAATTCTTGTTTAACAATGTTTAAAGAATATGTTGTCTATAATCTGAAATTTTACTATCTTTTTTTTATTCTACAAGTAATAGAATGTTTGCATGGATTCTCTAGGGAATCATTAAAGGTTGTAAAAAGATCAATTTCAATAGGGATGGATGGATGGAGTGGATGCATAAAAAAAAATCTACAATCTATGCTCCATCCAACGCTATCGACACACAATTTAGCCTTTGAGAGCTTGGTGAATTGATGATTCCTATGCTGATTGAATATGAGACCACGCCAAACTTTTATCGCTAGGAGTATTATTCAGATCTATTATCCAGATCTATTAAAAATAAAAATGTATTTAACATTGTACTTCACGCTGTTGTACAGTAAAAATATTTTTCATGATGATATTATTTCCCGATTTTGAACCACTAAACCATAAAAACGCATGTACAATAATTTCTACAATGCACTTTTTTAGTATTCTTATTAATTTTTTTATTTAAAATACTCATAGCAAAACACTTTCAGTAGGTAAAATACAGCAGGTAGAGAAGAACGATCTGCAACAGTTGTAGCGAACAGAACACACACCTTGGTATTTTATCGTAAGAATCCCATGAGGTCAAGCAGTTATAGGATGAATAGCGGCTGGTTGCTGCCATTATAAACTCCCCCGGACAGTGAAACGAAGATGAGCTTCTCCTTGCTTGGGGCATCTGGATGATTGTAATATTGCGTTACTTTCGTATCTCATACGAAGTTTCCAAGTTATAGTTGAATGTTGTCAAATTTATGCTTTACACTGATGTTTCATTTATTTCTTCCGTTATAGTATAAGAGTGTTTACTCATTTGTCACATGTAGTTAAACGTGAAATGCCGGTAATTTAAGCAGTTTGAACCATATATAGCCACTTTACAGGGTCAATACAATACCATTCAACAGTCGTGCACTACTACTGTTTACATCATGAACAAGAAAAAAACCACCAACACACTTTTTGTATCACGAGGCACTGCGACTATTTGTATTTGTATTTGTTAAATTTGTATAAAAGCAAACATGATTAACCTATATTTGGCGAGTTTGTTAACAATTCACATTTATTTAATTATCCATCCATTAATTATCCATGTTGCAACAAACCAAATTATATCAAAAACAATACTCCACACTCATAGATCATTTGACGAATATAACAATTTGCTGTTCTGTTGTATGTGCATTGTTGCGTTGTTTCTTATTTTCCGTTGCTGGAATTGGAACCACAGTTTACCAACACTGATACTCGACTTAATTATCGGCAGCTATAGAGCATAATCAATATTTGTTGAAAAGCAGACCCGGCTTTGAAGAGGTATCGGAGTATGTCAACGTGCACCCTTAAAATGAGAGCATGCTTCCTTATCGATAAGGTTTTCATTGGTCTGATACGCAATTTTATCCCGACAGCATTAAAAGTGAAATCAAACTGGGGGTGGCCGCTGTGCATCATATCGTCACTAACAGCTTAGCAGCAGGCGTACACATCACTATCATGATATCCCTTCGTTGAAGCATTCTATTCCGTGATACTTTAAAGAGTTGCTGTATATTACGGTTGTTCATAGAGCCTTTTAAAAGATTTAATTTTTTTCTGCTGGTTTTTTGTGGACCAAAAAAAGGAAAATGATTTTAATCCATTTCGCACAACGACATGCCTCTACCTTAACACGTTTTGGGTCGTTCATAACCACTACGTTGATATATGTCCGTATCTGATATATGTTTGCTTTTTTCGGTTTAAGGTTGATACATTTCTACTTGCTATATCAACCTGAACCTGGAGCAGCATATTTCAAATCAACCTGAAGCGTTGACCCTTGTTCTAGGATGAGCAGTTTGGTTCGATAGTTGCTAGCTACCTGTGTCTCTGTTTATATATACGTATATATCGCACACACGCATACGCACCCAGGCTAACAAATACACACACATTGGCAATAAGTTAATGGCACACTGGAAAGCAATAACTGAGGCATCCATATCACATATCACCAAGAAAAGCGCAAAGGGCAGCGAGCCCTGTGTTGTTAACGCGGTAACGGTCGTTTAGCAACTGGAAGATTGTTGCTCCGTGCTTTTCGATAAATTCGGAGACAATTTTCCGACTGAAGTGACGCGCTGAGTGAATGAAATGATAAAGGACGAAAGAGAAAGCTTTTCCAGCAACCCTGCCAGCGATGACGTCCGAGACGAAGAGATAGAACAAATGAATACTGTCCTACTCTCTGCATCGCATCAGTAGCGTCATTGATAGACGACCTTTTATAAATTGCAACTTAGAGCAAAACCTACCAGTTATCGTTTATGAAAATTTTGGCCGTGCACGCTACGAGGTAATGTATTGTCTAGTTGTCCGCAATCGGTTCTCGTTAACGCAAAGTGTTCTACGGTTCAGAGCCTAGAGGAGACGCATGGTGCTTTATCCGCATGCCCAGGACAATGCAGTGCGGCCAATTGTGCTCTGCTTCAAACAGCTGATTGATCATAGCATAGAAAAATAAAAGGCGAACTGAGGGAGTAGGACTGAGTTAGAGATAGAGAATAAGGCATAATGAGATAAAATGAGAATCTGAGAGAGCACAGAAGAGCGGAAGCTAAATAAAGAGAAGGAGCAACATACAATGAGAGAGAGAATGACCGACAAATTGGGATATGTTACACGAGGAAAATACACTGCTAGTGAGAGGAGAACTAACCGAAGGAGAGAAAATATATAATACAGGCATTTTTCCTGCAAATTAATAATACAAGCATTTTTCCTGGAAATGTCCGACTAGTACTATTACCTTCGCAGGAGGTAATAATTTTATTTTTGTTTAATTGTAATTACAAAGCTTTTAGCACAAGATTGAGCATTCAGTGAGTTTGAGAGGCCACTTATACACAATCTCAGAGCAGAAGAAAAAACTTTAACAGCTTGTTTTGTTTCTTTTTCCTTGATTTCTTTTCCCTAATGGTTCCCTGGAACATTGAGAAATTCTCTCTGAACCCAAACGCATTCTGAGAAGGTCCCTGATATAGCACGTTAGAATCAGATGATGATGGTGTGGGGTTTTGTACATGTACTACAATATTACGCCCCACACACAGGGTTGAAATTGAATTTACATTTTCGGCAATATATAATTATGAATTATAAGCAAATAATTTTTTCATAATACGTTATAATTTATTTGTTAATCTAAATTTAACCTAAAACCTATAATAATGTTTCAAATAATGTTTCAATGTGGAAACACACTTTAACAAGACCTAGCCTAACAAAATCTAACGTCTTAATATGACTGCTTTCAAATGAACAGAGAAGCCGGTTTTCCAAAGCGTTCCAAGCGTATTTATTGTTGATTGTCATCGCAAATGCAAGTTTCACTGGAAATTGTATTCACTTAAATTGAAATGGCATATCATTGGCACTATTATCTTAAGCTTTGTAATTTATACTACGATATACGACTTCGGGTTATGTAGGCGGCGTCGTCTTCATTTTCAACACGATTGATCGATTTGTATGATCGCAAATCTCCCGGTGTTTGGTTTTGAATTGTCCAGTTTAAGTAATTAACATCGGCATTTTTCGCAGCTAAAATGGCACGTGCATTCAACCAACCAATCGTATGTCGGATAACAACTCAGCCATAAAAACAAAGATTGCTCTCATAGCCTCCTACGTTTTCGGAAACTTTTGGTTGTTGTATGAAAAACATTATTTATCAATTTGCCAGCTTTTCCTTCAAAATTTCCAATTTTCTTTTTTCCTCAACCTATGTTGGGCCAAAACGAACAAATCATCCCAAGACATCATCAAGATTGGTCCAGCCGTTTTTTAGTTTTAGCGTTACAAACAAACAAACATACATCCTTTTATATATATATAGAAAACTAGCTGGCCCGAGGAACTTCGCCCCGTCCAATATCTTTGATTGTCTGCAATAAGGTTTTTCTTGAAGTTTTCTTATTTTTATGAAAATAAGGTTGAACTTATTATACTGGGAATCATTGATGCTGACTTTTTAATGTTTTCAAAAGTACAGAGAAGCCGGTTTACCAAAGCGTTAACACGCCACATATAGCATGGTCATGTGAAAAACATGGCATTTAAGATGTATGCTACACACTTCCATCGACTGTTGAAAATTGAATACGCTTAAATTGAAATGGCCAATCGTTGGAACTTAAAGGAATTCTCGGAGTTAAACATGCTTCATGCATAGGGCATGAAGGTTTCGAAGCGTAATAATAACACTTACATTGTTATGTCGCAAATGATGCGGTGCCCAAGGATCCAAGAAGCCAAATACAAGAAGTTTAGAATTTGCACATATAATTTGTTCGCTGAAAAGTTTTCAATGATTCCCCGGCTGCACACTTTAAAGCAATTGCTCATAGTTAGCTGTGAAAGAAGAGCACGATTGCTCTCATAGCCTCCTACGTTTTGGAAACCTCGAAATTAAGAATTTTCTAATTTTCCAGCTTGTCCTTCGGAATTTTCCAATTTTCTTTTTTTTCTAAACCTTCGTTGGGCAAAAACGAACAAATCCTGCGAAGACAACATCTAGATTGGTCCAGCCGTTTTTGAGTTTTAGCGTTACAAACAAACATACATCCATTTTTATGTATATAGATAGAAAATATATTCATGCAACCAACGAATGCGAAAAAAGACGAACGCATAGCGCGCTCGTTCCATTATTTTAAATGTGATGATGTTCCGCTGATAGTTGCAACCACTTTGATCACACCACACTATAGCGTTATCTCACCCTTTTTTCTTGGCCAGTTAAAACACTTGAAAACAAACCAGTTTGTCATTATTGTCAATATTGTTCACCTTTTGTTAAGATGTGGGAAGAGCCTCTACAGCAAATAAGTCATAAACAATAGGCATTTTTGTAGGCTAATAAGTTTGGTGTGAAAATATGGCCAAAACGGCCTTGTACTTGTCCCGGCAACTTTTCGAATAGTGGGTCCATTTAGATCCCCTGGACAATCATATTTATTAGGCACCCTCCTATGGTGCTATGTTCTGCTATGTTTCATCACTTTTTGGTCGGTCCGGCTACTTGATCATCTTATCATTCATTCTTATCATATTATTCTTAAAAGTCTGCTCGTCGTAGCCTATTTTAGCCCGTTAAAATCCAATCTGAAAGTTTATAAATAGTGGTGTGGTGGATACCACGATCGTACAAAATGAGTAACTGTAATATCCTCCATCTGCAAAAAACGCAAACGATGACAGCACGTCACTGTTTTGAGAAGTAGCCTCATATTTGATCACGTTCTGTGTTAAACAAACAATTTTTGTATTTTATCGTGCAGTAGTGCAAAATGATAACTGCGGGGGATACCCAACCAACATACGCGTGCTTGATTGATGTGGTTTTTATACTAGTACTAGCTTTTTACCCGGCTTTGCTCGGCAAGTGAGAGATGTTTCCATTAAAGCGACTTTTGATTTTTCTTTCGACTTTTAAGTGTGTTTTTTTTTATGAAAATGTTATAAACTTTTTTCATGTCTTTCCTATTATATTTTCCGACGTAAGTTCCCTGAAAATTCCGTTGACTTTCTGGGAGTTTGAGCTCCCCTTTGCATTTGCGTTAATATACCCTTCTTCTGTATGAGTAGCGTTCTGTGAACTCGGGGACTCCTGTTTTGCCCTTTGGAATTTTTAAGGATGGTGTGGGCCTGAATCCAGAGCTGCTCTTTCCCAGTACGAAGGATTTACTAGTCATGTACAGTGAGCGCACAAAGTATTCGTCTAGCTATATATTTCTCAGTAAAATGTTGAGCTTAGAAGGCACTGATGGTCAAATCGGATAGCGGCGAGGCCGATTCATATTTACCATTCATCATTTATCGTAATAAAGTTCATGTAACAAACATGTAAAATGTATTACGGAAGACAGTGCCCGTGCTGAATAAATAGGCCTACAAGGAACACACATCTTTCAGTAGAAAACATCTTCAAGGACACAATCCTGCTGTGGCCCCTTTATAATACTCCATAAAAACTCAATTTGCCACTATAGAACATTTGTGGACAATACTGGATGAAGCAATTTTAAAAGGTACACGTCGAACAGGAATGAACACTGTCACGCCTTATTCGTCCCAATATAGGCCACGAAGGTTGGAAGTAGTCGTAGATAACAAGAGAAACCCAAAAAAGTATTGATTCTATACATTGATTTCCGTATCATGATAATAATAAAGCAACACTTAGTAGACGAATACTTTTTGCACGTGTTTAAAATGAATTGCTGTAGTTTTTGAATTTTGATTCACTTCTTACGATGAATTTCAGCAAAATGTCAAATGGTAAGTATGAATTGGCCTCGTCGCTACCACATTTGACTATTGAATTATTTTTCCAGTGCCTCCAAGCTCAAAATTTGGCTTTTAATTGAAATACCCAGCTAGACGAATACTTTATGCGTTCACTGTAGATTAATTATTAAGATCCCTCTCATGCTTGATAACTATTTCTATCTACATAGCTTAGTGTTGGTATAGCTACGATCTTACATTCGATGTAAATTATCTGCTTGTAAACAGTATATAACGTAGTCTTGTTCTTTACTGACAAATTTTTTTATTTCATGCACCGAAGAATATATCGATTTTCTCGTAAAATCATTAGTGAATTTATGATCATTTCAATGCATTTATGATGAAAAATCAGTTAGACTAAAAGCACTTTGACAAAAGACAATTTTACAACACTTATTAACTCATTTTTATCTTTTTTTATAGCAAAGAAGTTTCTCTAAGGATTAAACAAAAATCATTCCCACTCGGCGCTCGTGGAGTAGCAATTGCAATGTTATCAACAGGGGGGATTAAATGAATTTAAAGTTGCTCGATTGTTTTTTGTATTTGGTCAGCAAAGCACCTGTGGTTTACTTGACATACTCATATGCCATCAACTCATCCCATGTTATGATATGCTGGATAAACGTTGGGTCCAAATTCACATGCTGAACCATTGTTCCGATGAACTTTTTGAAGGAAATTCAACTGCCCCGAGTCAAGTAACCACGCGTCTCATGCCCAACTGTCGGTGTAAAATGTTGCGAATTGTTTCGTGACACGCTATGGTAATAAGCAATTTCCTTCAAACTAAATTGATGGTTAATCAGCATTATTTCCCTGACTTTGTTGACTTGTTTTCATCGATTGAAGACGTTGATTGTTAACCATATCGTGGCAAATCTTCAACAATTTATCGGTCCACTGCACCATAACGAATCATCAATTCGGCTTAAAAAAATTTCACAACAAACACAATTTAATTGACCCTGATGCCGCAAACTCTGTATCGCTATCTTAAACAGTTGTACCAACATTACAACGATTTTTTTTAAATGTTTGACATGCGCATTTTAAATTAACAATTCCCGGCACTTTATGACCGCATTGAATGTTTGGTCAAACATGCCTCTGTTATGTCTGTTATCTGAAAGCAAATTCGGAATAGCAAATAAATAAGGATAGGAATGCAGGAGGAAATGTGATTGTTGAAGTGTATAAAACCATCAGTAGGGATACTACAGACGAACAGCTACTAAATACCTTGGGATCTGCAGTGCGATCTCGTCGAGACTATCGGATGGGCTCATGGGGGTCTTCTCAAAAAGTCGCGAAGGTCCAAGTGTAAGGTGGCTAATCCCAGAATTGCAGGAAACACCTCGGAAGACTTTGGCACCGCGTCGCTGTCGTTGGCGTTGCTGCTGCTGTTGTTGCTGCTTTTTACGCTTCTTATTGGCCTCCTCACGCTGGAGATTGTGTAACCGGAAGAAGAATAGCGACATGCTGTTCTTTTTGTTTCCATTCGGTCCGCAAAAATTACCGAGGAATTTGAAATCCGGTCGTACAGGCGATGGTTTAGATGCGTAAAATATATAAGTGCGATTGATCGAACCCGAACGTTTCCAGTCGGCAAATTATTCTCAAGGACGAGTAAAGGAGCAAAAAAATATTTAAATCAAAAGTGCAACATAAAAAAAAAACTTATTTGTATAAGCGTTATCTGATAGTTCGAGGTTGTATGGTTTTGTTTTCGAGGTCGTATTGGTCAACTACGAATCCCATGAGTGAATTTACATGCACCTGTTTTCCCGTGTTTCTATCAATGTAATATTGAAGGGTGGGTTTTCAAAATACTTCGTCCTGATTGAAAATTGCATACATAAAAATATAGGCAAATCGGCATAAAATATGTAGCACATAGATAAATAAAATTGTAGCTAGTGATGCAGCAAGTTGTTCAAGTAGCAAGTACTCGGTAATGGTAATGTGATAAGCATGAATGATAATGTGAGTGGCGGTAGCTAGAGAACATATAAAACATTATGGCTAATTAAACAATACTGTTGTTGTTTAACGTTCTATAATCCTTAATTTAACATTACTTGTTTTTGATTGCGCAAACATTCGAACTGCCAAACATATACAATCATGTTCAACTTAATGCATTCTTCCTGGTTCATTGGTATCTATTATTTTGAACCGTGATGAAAATGTTGGCCATTTCTCCCTTCTCATTTCATTTTCAATTTTTTTCACGTTTCACTTTACACATGAAGTTCTAGCCTAAGTTAAGGCAATACATGTGCATTTGCTAGAAATAAGTTATAAATTTTGAGGATTTGTGAGAACGATAAGAATATGGTCTACACAATTATACAATCTATCTATCTATATATTCATTGTTTTTTTTCTGAATCTTTATTTTTGAAAATATTATTCTCTTGATCTAAAATCCGACATAACTCTTGTCAATTATTATTGAAAGGTTGACAGTATGTTCATGATCTTAAGAAAAAAAAATTGGCAACGACTCTTCAATCACTGAAAACTGTAGACACAATTTTTTATATGACGAGTAAAATATTTCTGCTGTTGTATTTATATTCGTATTGGTTCAACGCATGTGTGCATGGTTAAGTTTCTCACAAAGGGAAACTCCCATTTGTGAATCTTATACTGGAAACAATATAATACTTTCGATCAGAAAACCAATGGGAATGAACCAGGAAGACTATTGAACAATACATTATTAAGTTAATTTTCAAATAAGTTATGGTAATGTTGCAAAAGCTATTGAGAGCATAAAAACACATACAACAGACTTGTTGAATTCTACTGGCGTTGTAGGTAAAACATCTAAGACATGAGAAAATCACAATAAATGGTATCAGATAACGCGTGAAGTCTTTTGAAGAAAATGATTGTTTCTGATAAAACAAGAAATGTCACTACTGAAAATTAAAAAGACTAAATTATACATTATTTTTCAATAGACCTCATTCAATTGAACCAGGGTATCGAGGATCAAATTTAATTTTACTTCTTTACATTTTACTATTTAAGATGGGTTGTTTTCATATGCATCATGCACCCGCTTTAAAGAGCTATCTTTGTTCCATTCGTCTTGTGCTCATCCAATTTGGAATAGCGGAAAATCAGTTTTCATAAAAGGTCCAAATCCATTCACCTACATTTATTCCGATCCGAGCATCTAAAGCAAACTAATATGTTATGGTCTGAATACAAAATGCCAATAAACACACAAAATGTATGTAAAAATTCGTATTCGATTATTGGAAATGTCCCAATGCAATAAAGTGTTGATGAGTGGATTTCTTAAAATTAAGACAATGGGGAATTGAATATTGCAATTAAACAATACACACAGCATACAACACCCACATAATACAACTGTCAACTACTGACAAGAACAGGAATCTGGTAAAGTTTTGGTGGTACCTGTTGATTTATTTTGAAAGATAAAATATTTATTTTTAATTCGTTATGCTGTGACTATTAAAACGCAGGTTACACGAAAACACTTCACTGCTTAAAATTTCAGACTTTCACTTAACAGTGACTTTTTGACACGAAACATTGTGAGATTTAAAGTAGGCGCAATGGTTTCTAATTGACACTAGTTTCTAGCTGTTAGGTGTATCACTAGGAAGGTCCACTTAGTTTTTTTTATTAAGGCATCAGACTCGGGATTCTAGAAGTGTCTATAATTGCTCACCTGGACGCAGTAATTAAATTTGTACAAACTCGCTATCCGTCAGGAGTCGTTATGGTAGGGTGTTTGTTTTGTAGTAAATAGACACTATTGTTAAAATATGTTTCTAAAATCTATCAATTTTGGTCCTGCAAGAGACATAACAATAAGCGGTTTGAGTTATTATTTATCTTATGTATAACCACTACGTGGAACCATTCGATCTTTCTCGTGTAGATCGCCCACACTCGATCAATATTTTAAAGCAAACTTATTCCTGCAGTTTTCAAAATATTGCCCACAGACGTGCAATGTGGTTCTGTAAAATTTGGCTTTATATTGATTATTTGCACACTTATTGCTATTTTCTTCACCTATTTTCATTCTGTTTTCAGCATTATGTCATTGGCAGAGAAAGCATCCTGACAATATCAATTATTTTTGAAACATACAGAAGGGTAATAAACGAAAGGAAAGACTTTGTGTTATAAATTATATTTTATTTACACCTGTTACCATCTACGTTCAAATGTCGTGCCATTTGCTTCAAATCGCGAGCCGCTTGCTTCGAATCGGTTGCCATCACAATCAGATACGTGCCGCTACAGTTAAATCGGGTGCCATTACGGGCCATCGGGTCCTATGCCACTACGACTTAATTTTTGACAGTGAATAAATTTAGAATTTAAATTTTCGACAGTAAACAAATTTAAGAAAATTTAAAACGTGATTCGAAGCAGCCAGCATGACAGCCATTTTCAAACCTGGATGTTTGAGTAGGTAATGAAAGAAACTTTATTTGTTATCAACAAGATTTTTCTCAACAAGACTTGTTTGGAAACGTATTTTGGTGATACCGGTTCGTTATGTTTGAAATTCTTTTTTTCACAGTCTTTTTTTATTTTATGCCCGAGTTAGGATTTAATATTGAGCCCCTTTTATAGTTGAGTAAGGTTCGCCACCAACGATTCATATCGGCTTCAGACACCTTATGCACATTGTGTCCTAAGGGATGAACTTGGGCTTTGAATGAATGAACAAACTTTGGGAGACAATGTGAGAAGGGACCTTCGGGAAAGACTTTTAGATGTTGGTTGTGTAGTTGAAAATTTATCAGCTTTAGAAAGTACATGTTGCATGAAAACCACATTGCATGCGACCTTACAAGGGAACACTCTATGCCTTCGTTTTATAGGGAGTGTTTAAAGTATTGATTAAAAAGTACTAGATTCTACAAAAGTCATGGCAAAAATAGACTCTTGATTTATTTACAAACACTCTCGGTTAACGGTTATAGTTTCGCTTTTGTCTGGCAGACTACTATTGACAGTGCCGTAGACAGAGTTTGGCAATGATAGAAAGTATGAAAACAACGATCATGTTTATTTCCATTGATCTGGGTCGAGCGATTGCGTCCATTCAAACGGTATAAAAAATTATCATCCGGCCGACTGAGAGTCTTTCCAAGATGACCCGATATGTCCGACAAGACCACTGCTGTGTACTAATTATTGAATACCAAAGCATCATCAAACGTCAACGCATACGATGTTGCTGTTCACTTTTTGTTGCATGTTCTTCTGCTTTCCTCCGCTAGCTGGATGAATGGTTCGACGAAATTAATCAAGCACGACCATTCCCCAAGGATCAGTTCCTCGCACAGGGGAGTCACACCAAGGGAAATACAAAATCGATAATGATGAAACAAGCGCTGCCAAAACCTGGTTCAGATTCAGTAACGATACAAACACGGAACACGGTATTGGAAAGCGTAGGACCTTTTAGTATTCTCCGGTAGTTGAGGTCATCTTTATCAAACGAAACAGCACAAAACGGTGTCGATTGGTATTGAAATAAATGTTAAATACCTATGCCCCTAATACAAATAACCTAGACCTACAGATAACCTAAACCTAAATGACATACACCAAAAATTTATCCGAAATTTAACGCAGCAATGTTGCTTAAAGATAACATTTCAGACTATTAATTTCTCATTCAAAAGCACAATTGTAACGATACCTAAGCTAACGATTGAAAATCCATCGTCAAATTTGGTACGGATGTAATCAACCAGATTTGGCTATGGGTTGCGTGGATTTAAGCGCAAAGGTTGCCGAGACAGAATTCCATAATGTTGCAAATGCAAATTCCTCACTTATTACATATCTAAGTTTTATTTAATTTTCTTAAATTTTATGAAGCATAATTTTTTTCTAAGTAGTAATTATTTCTAAATATTGTCAATACAAAGGACACAGGGCTAAATAAATTTAATGAGAAATATCAGGTAATAAAAAAAACGATTGAACATGTCATGTATACTTAAGGAAATAAATAAAATCGATTAAACATGTCATGTATACTTTAGGAAAATAATCTTTTTTCCTATTGAAATATTTAACAATTAATGGAAACTGTACCGATGTAGCCACGGTTTTGAGGGAATAGCGATAAAATGGCAAAAAAAGAAGCTGTACCGATGTAGCCACGGTTTTGAGAGAATAGCGATAAAATTGCAACAAAAAAACTATCTAAATTAATTATATGAAAAATTAATCCTGGAACCTCCGAAACCGAAATATCATGTACAATATTGTAATACCGCAGATGTAAACAAATCGGGATAATAACGAGCCATCAGGCTGCATTCATTTCAGATGAGAATAGGTGGTTGAACGACAGAATGAGGGGAACCTTTCATCACAACACTCCGAGCAGAGTCGTGCCTCACTAGAGCGACAAATTTTGACCCTAGTTATAAATTGCACTTACCATTTTTCCACACGATACCAAAGCGTAAAGCGGCAGGCAAAGCGTTGTCGAGCAACGAAGTGGATGTAAATGGGTTGAATTAATACTTTTTGTCTTATCGTACCGTAGCCAGGAGTATAAGACAGATAGAAACCAGACAGGAAAAATTGAGCTTTTACAGTTACTAAGTACAAATATTCATCGCACATTGTCATGAACAGTATATGCAAACATTTATTTTACACAGGCGATTAAATGTTGCCGTAAATTAATTAATTATGTAGCCGTAATGCTGCTATTCATTATCATACAGTTTTCATTAAGTTTTGGCCATTACTAGTTGTTATGTAGAAATGCTACTTCGGATAGAAACAAACTAAACCGAATTGGTTTTAACGCACATTCAAAAAAATCTAGAATGACTTTGAACAAAGCTAATATAAGCGACAAAAGTTATAAACAATGAAACGGAGCTACATTAAGTTGTATATTTCATCTAGAAACGTTAGAGATTCTCATGTGCTGGTCTGCTTTGACTGACCTGGAGGTCAAAATTAAGCTGCCCGCAGATCTTGATTGAAGTTTCGGGTGGTAACCAACCCTTTCTTTTATCTAACCAAGCTACCAAAATACCACTCATTCACACCAAATATCACCGGAAGTAAGGGGATATTGTAGTCGTAGATTAATGTATCCAAAGGATACCGTTGCTAGGTGGCTTTTTGATGGGAAATTCATTGCATCTTTTTTTACTTTGTTTTCTTCAAACCATGGTTGTTGTGAGAGTATTGGACACCTTTCATTGGCTTAGCCTTGAGCATCATGTTATATTGTTATTTCGACCATATTTTCAGTTCACCGTACGACTTTCAAGATAGAAGAGCCAAACATTAAGTTAGTATGTGTTTCTGCACCTCTTAACTAAAATTATTTATTCATTTATTTTAGAAAAATAGGTTAACTTTACATACATACTGAAAGCAATTTGTGTTGTTTGCACCGTTTACATTGCAAATCGAAATTATCGGTTACTCACGCGCAACCATAAACTAGTGCCTCGGTTTGTATAAGATTTTACTCTATATGATGACTGATGCATTACAACCCACGAACAAAATATTGAAGAAAATACACGCCTACCCAGTACCAGAATCTGGCCAACGATCAACAAAGTAAATACTTGATTGATTCTGCTGTTTACCTGGCATCAGGAAATATGGGTTTTCGTTGGGTTATTTATGTGTTCTAGTATTCCCAGCGGTAGAAACAGAATACGTAGGGTAAACTTCGGAGAGAGGGCATATGCAGGAAGCTAGGCATATACAATTTTATACACGCCACGCACGACCGCACAGAGAACGTCAGACGATAATATTTAACGGACAAATGCAAATAAATGTTCCCTGGCAGTCTCGGAAAACTGTGTAAACAAACATTCATAGATTAATTTCAACAAACAACAGTGAGCTTTTCAGACTGATTCAACGAAGAGGAAAGCGAAAAGAACTCTGTGTGGGTACAAGGGCATAGTAAGTTCAGCGACGATTTTAATTAACCGTTGGTCACTACTTTATGTTGTTTTGAAATTATTTGCCATGAATGAATAACTTTTTACTAACTTTGATGTATGACGTCATAAATGCGCCTCAAGACCAACGTCAAAGCCAAACCAACGTACTCTGCCTTAAGTAACTCAAGCCAAATGTGTTTCTTCAATTTGAAAACTCCACATTTCATCCATATCTAGGATTTCTACAAGCCTACAAGTCTTCGAATTCTCAGCTAGTTCCAAAATGAATAGAATAACACACAGTGCACCGAAATAACCTCGTTTTCTGTAACATTTCCAGGTTTCCTGTGTAATCGTCTAGAGATTTCTAGCTTTAATTTGAATGTACTAATGAGTGGATGTACTTGAATGAGAGGCGTCTACAGTATCAACGTAGCGAGACAGTATGTGCAACGTAGCGTAGCAGTATTTCAACTAGACGGTATGAATTTAACGATTCAGAAAGAATGGAAAGGCTTAGGGCCTATCTTTTAGATCTTAAAGCATATCTTTTAAATCTTACGTTGTGTAAGCAGAATTAAATTATCAAATAAACCTTCTAGCACAAATAGTTCTGGGGATCGCTGGCAAATTGAATTATCGATCTCTTTACAGGCGATTGGATACGGCATGAGAAGTAAATACACATTTATGCTAACACCCACCCTTTCTCGAAAGGCTCCACCAATTTACTCCGTCATTTCAAAGCGGACGTAGGTGGACGGAGTGTTGGAATTTGTTTGCTCCCTACATTTTAATGGTGCTGCAACTGCGCCCTCTACCTATTATTAGAGAAACCAAAAGGTGACCATCTCACGAACCAGCCGCCTTATGTGCAATCTGAGGAAGAAGCATGCTGTAGTAGAAAAATGGAAGCGAGACACACGTACACATCAACTCCACCATCACCACCATAGTAAGCTCACTTCCTCAGATCTCCGGCTGCGCACCGAAAGCATGATGAAAACCAACGAAGTCGCTGACATGCGAGGAGGAGATGAAGCAAATTGAACTTTTTTCTTCTCGATTTTTCGCTTGAATTGAATGGTTTCGCGGCAATGTTCAAACATCGCTGAGTTACTGGTTTCCGGCGAAGGAATCGAATTTCAACCGAAACAGTACAAACAACATAAATAAAAAACAAAATAAAAAAGGATTATTAAACCAGCATTTTGGAATACTTTAGTAACTTATCCTAAACACTTGTCGACGAATGGTTCCGACCGTTGCGTGGTGTTTGCAATCTATGTATATAAACAGATGTTTAGAGAATATCACCTGGTTTTTCATAAGATATTTCGCAATCGATTTTATAGACGATTAACCATGCTGCTGCAAAGACATTGTGTAAAGGTGTTAGTTGAGTTTTCAAAAACTTATCTCTGCTCAATAACCTATAATTATGATGGAACATTTCGATAATATATAATATTACTAATACGCGTCCACACACACACACACAAGTAGACGACCAAAACACGGTGGCACAATACAAAAGTACGTAGTTGAGAACTGGTACTTGTGTTCACTTTACAAAAAAAAACTAATATATTTTTCAATGACATAAATTTACTTCTTCTTTGTTCTCATGGAAAAGACTAATTATATGTTCACACTGTTTTATTAGCCGCATTGTACACATTGTAGCTTTGTTACACTATTTCTAGTAGACATATAATATCAATAAACATATCTCTCTTGCCATATTATCATGTTGTTTTCGACCACCTATTCTGCACAAACACTTATTATGGACTAAACACCAACTTTTAACAGTGTCGCGTAACACTTACAACACACCGTTATTAAATCTATATGTCACCGTTTCACGAAAAGAAAATTTTATGACGTTTCTCGCTAAACTTCAGTTTTATCTAATCATTTCTTTACAACGTTATTGCACAAATACACCTATTGGCTAGTACTTGTCACCATTTCAATCAAAAATATGATGCTTACAAAAAGTATTATCTTAATTGAAAAATTTAGCCAAATCACAACTTTGTAATGTTGTTGCCCAAATCAATGTATTTATACACGAACAGTTTAACGCATGGAGCTCGTAAATTTTGGTATTTAGCTTAAAACTGAGATTTTCAAGCAAGCAAGAACATATATTAGCGAAAAAGTTTTTTGGAAAAATAATTTCACGATAGAGCTAAGTCATTGGATGCTGTATTTTTTGCGCAATTTGCCAACACAGACACAACACACCGTTTCAGGCAATGAGTCTTACACCAAGAGGTTAGGATAGCAACTGAACGTAACATATGCAGAACGAAATGAATGAGCCGGCGACAACCGCTTTTCTCGCACGAGAGTTGGCTGAAACATGGAGAAAACCATTTGCTCTTATTGAATTTGCTCAGGAGAAATTATGTAGAACTTTTTTTCAAAACCTCTCACCATCTCTCTTTTGTTCCAACGATACCTGCAAGAGTAATCGAGGGATACATTTTTGAGAAATAGATATACACATTAACTCACGAGAAAGCCGAACTACGAAAACTGCGCTCTTCCAGTTTCATTTCAAGCTTTCGATGTTCCCGCCAACATTTTTTACAGGAACATATTAGAGTCAACATGAGAGATATACTTCTCTCTAAAGTTTAGCAGGTTGTATGGAAATTGTTGTATAAATACCAGAGTGAGGCAGTTAAAGGTTACAAAACTATATTAAGCGTCTTCAACATAAGATGTAGAGATGTTTAATCCTTTAGTAACATCATAAAGTTTATCATTTTTCAGATCAGGTTCTGTATGTAGTTTTCTTAAAACTGTGTTAAGGTTTTCTTAAAACTGTGTCGACTAGGTTAAGAATAAAAATGAATAAAAGTTACATAATTGTTCAATTAGTTTTAATTCATAAAAAAGTACCGTGACGACCTATTTGCTCAAAATCTGTAACATGGATTCTAAGTCAACAATGTCCTTGTCCGTAAATTGAGTTTTACGCCTCTAACCTACCGTTTCTGTTCAAGATCATTCATTGTTATGAGGTATCTGAATCATTATAAAATAAAATTTGACAGAAGAAGTAAGTTTTTTTAGTCTGGTCTCCTCATATTTAATATTGAATAGTTATTTGAAACATCTGTGGCATTAGGAAAAAAAAGGTTTAAAGGTTATGAAGTTTCACTCTACCATGTTCTTTTTAAATCACCCTTAAAAAATCAATAGTTTAGCAACACTATCAAGCTTTTTATCTTAACCTTTCTTTTTTGTTTGAAGCGTAGAAATAGGAAAAAAAAATGCAATATTTAATTAAAAATTCTTAGGTACTCCTTCGTCTCGTATCACCCTTTCAACCTTTTTATGAATCATAAACGAACTATCGTAAACGACGCTTTCTTTGTTAGTAACCCATTCTTTTGTCCGGACAAGCGCTGAAGCAGTTGGATAAAGACAACCTTCTTCATCTGATTGATTAGATGTTTAGTTATTTCACCCTTTTACTCACATCATATGCAGCACAGGTCTCAGCCCCGGCCAAGATGTAAACAAACTTCGAATGAGGAAAATGTAAACAAAGCATTTTACTTGTGAAACAAACTCTCCTGTCATTGGAAACTGTACGTATTTCCTTCGCACACACACTCGTTCAGCGTATAAGATAAAAAGAAGAAAAAACAGCATAATGCTCTAGGCACGTAAAATTTACTATTTAACACATTTAAATTGCTACATTTTACCTACACAATCACGTTCAAGTTTCTAATATATTTCATCATATGTCTTGAGCAAAATTTGAAATTTAATTAATAAAGATTAAAGAGAGTGAAATTATGCCGGGAATGTGAACGAATTGAAGGTGTAAAGTTAATATTGCCTCGAAATCACGTAATGCTACCGGCATTGATAACTCAGGTTATTGTGGGTGGAGTTGGCTTATTTTTCAAAAAATGTAAAAGTAAATTCTTGAGTACAAATATTTTTCACCGTTTTAAGTGGGAACATATTTGTGCGGGTGATGTGAGAGGAGGAAAAATGGCGTAAAAACTCCAACAACTTAGGAAAATATATTTGCATAAGGTTTGGCCTAAATCGGTCCGATAGTTATTGTGTGCTGTACTATAATATTAACTTATATAGACAAAAACAGAGAATGTTTATCTATAATTAATGAAAATTATTAATCATGAAGGAAGAAAAACCTCATTAACGAAGAGATTCGTTTCAACTGCTTTTAAAGTTGGAAAAGGGTATCTCAGAATCGTAGAATAGCACTGTTATTGCAGAGAAATTCGGGGGGTAAATTATACGTTAGCAACGAGTGTACGATTTATCTCAGATGCGCATCAGAAGATTAATTTAGTTAATTAACTAATTGATTAAACTTACTCGCAATATATTCATTATATTTTCTAGAGCTGACAAAAAAACGTCAAAGAACTGACGAGGCTGAGGCGAAATTTTAGTGGGAACCCCCCCCCCCCCCCCCCCCTTGGGCCAGGAACGATGCATTTCTAACCGACACAATGTTTCTCCCGGGCCCCAAAAACCCCTGCGTACTGAAATCCACGCCAATTGATGCATTACTTTCGGTGTCTATTCGGAATATACAGACCGACAAACAGACAGAAAGACAGACAGCAGATAGGCAGGACCCAAAACCTGTTTATTTTCTTCCTGGCACAACGACCCTTTGGTCAAGCCTTTCAACCTTTTAAGGCTCACAAGACTTTTTTCCCGCTTATCGTACGTGGATAGTCAAACCTTAGTTCTAGAGGAGGTGCGTTCTGGCTTCTAAACAGATAGAAACATATTTATATATGTATATTGATGGATAGATAAATTACTTCCTTCTCTGTTGTAGTAATCAAACAAACGTAACACCTTAGGTCATACAACGCCCAGCTACCCGAAACATCGCTTTTATTTTTAAAAAAGCTTTGGTCGACAAGCTTGTATCTTTTGGCTTACTAAAGCTATTGAGGGAAAAATTCACTGATGTACTTTGTAAGAATAATTCACCGAAGTCGGTTCATCTAGAGGGGAAATTTTGCAGCTTGTTGAGTTGCTGTTCCTGAGATGTTAAGTCATTTCTATATATATGTATATATATATGTATATATATATATATATATTTATATATGTATATATTCTGGTTCGCAGGAGTGTTAGCGCTAAACGCGCATGTACGACGCTCATGGCACTCAACTACAGAATTCAGTAACCGTGGTACATTTCAGAAGCTCAACAACAAAATGCCCCACCATTCACCAAGCATCGAATAAGTAGGACACTATCAACTCGAACCATTCGAGTCACGGCCACACTTAACGAGCTGCAACGTGCTGCAATTTCAACCTTACGCAGTTTCACCTCACCTTTAATTCATTTTCATAATACGAACATTTACGACACACCCATCAGTACCGAGCAATATTTTATTCCCTGATGCTCATTGCGCCATCGCCTTCGATAACCATATTGAAGTATAATTAGAGAAGTGTTACTTGTTTACCGAACATGTTTTGCATTATTGCTACACACTACGTGCGTAAGCTATGAATCAATGCAATTTCCTGGTTCCATTGTCCTGCATATGTATTTATATATATATATTATGCGAACGTGTGGCTGATTGAAATTCGTTATGCACAAGACCCAAGGCCGTCAAATTACCCAGGGTTCCCGCGGTTCACTTGATATTCGTGAACAGTCGTTTAAAATATAGTTTAATGTATTTGATATTATCAGTATTGTAAAACTTGCATGGCACTGCCACCTATTTGCTTCTTTGTGGGTACGATAAACTTGCCTGTTAAACTGTTGGAACTGTATGAATTTCCGATTACTCACCTGCAACGTGGAAGAAAAAGAATAAATTAGAAAATACTTTAACAACCATGAGAAGGCAAGAATCAAAAATTCAAAACTTATAAAAACACTAGCTGGCCCGACGAACTTCGCCCCGTCCAATATCTATGATTGTATGCAATAAGGTTTTTCTTGAAGATTTCTAATTTTAATGAAAATAAGTTGGAATTTATCATACTGGGAATCGTTGATGCTGACTATTTAATGTTTTCAAATGTACAGAGAAGCCGGTTTACAAAAGCGTTAACATGCCACATATAGCATGGTCATGTGAAAAACATGGCATTTAAGATTTATGCTGCCTGCACCCTTCCATCGACTGTTGAAAATTGAAAACGCTTTAATTGAAATGGCATATCGTTGGAACTTAAGCAAATTCTCGGAGTTAAACATGCTGCCCTTTGCTTGCCCATAAGTCTATCACATTGTTCGAAAGCTGCGTCACAAACAGCCATGTTCTATTACATAATTTTGGGGCATGAAGGTTTCGGAGCATAATAATAACACTTCCATTTTTATGTTGCAAATGATGCGGTGGCATCCAGGCAAGTCCAAGGAGGAGAATTTGCACACATAATTTGTTCACTGAAAAGTTTTCAATGATTCACCGGCTGCAAAGTTTAAAGCAATTGCTCATAGTAGGCTGCGAAAAGAGAGCACGATTGCTCTCATAGCCTCCTACGTTTCGGAAAACTCGAAATTAAGAATTTTCTAATTTTCCAGCTTTTTCTTCGGAATTTTCCAATTTTCTTTTTTCCTAAACCTTCCTTGGGCAAAAACGAACAAATCATCCGAAGACATCATCAAGATTGGTCCAGCCGTTTTTGAGTTTTAGCGTTACAAACAAACATACATCCATTTTTATATATTTTTATTTATAAATATAATAGATTTAGGATGCTAAACCAACTGGTTGTTGTTTAAACCACAGTACGTTAAGGTCAGAATATTGTGAACCCTCCAATGTTTCATAATTTTATTTTGAATGAGAAAGTTATACCGGGTCCTCGTGGGGAACGCAGAATACATATTTACGTGACTTAATTTTAGCAAATAAAATAAATAGAAGAAGTTTAATTTACTTGCATGTATTCAGTTTAACTCATTCCTTCAAAATCTATATCTATCCAGTGAAAAGATGAATTGATTGTAGGATCAATTGTTGGATTTCATCAAACACAATATTTACCGTTCATCCAGCCGCATGCTGCTTCGGCTGATGTCGCTCCAGGCTGACATTGAGCGGGGTCGCTGGAAAAACTTTGAGCCCCTACGCGAACCTCCCGCCGTTGTTCCATCGAAAGATTCTGAGGGAAAATTTACAATTCGTAATGCTTTTTCACTGTTGGGTCTATTGCAGCTCTTTTCCGACATACCCAGGGCACTGTAACTGATACGAAATTTGCTCATGTTGGGTTCACCCTAGCCTTAACATTCACTGCTTCACATTGACGGCTTTGTGCATAAATTTTGTTGTTATCACTTATCCAGCCAAAAATACATCGTGTAGGCAGGTTTACACGACCCACAAACTGCTAAGCGCAAACAGAAACTCAGGCGCTGAGGGTTGAATAACAGTTAACTGACAGCATTACAGGGTCATGTTTGTGTAAGTTTATTTGCGCTCCGTGTAACCCAGCCTTGTCATTTGGCCTACCAAGCAAAATGCCAAAGAAAAGATGAATGGAACACTGTTAAACATATTTTTAACCGTAGTATGAGGGTTGTCGAACGGTACGAATTCAAATAAACAAATAGGTAGCAAGATCACAGTTACGAGCATCACGCACAGTAACGACGGCAAGCACACCACACAATTTTTGATTCTTCATACTACTTTAGGTTAACCAATGCTCACAAAACACTTGGGTCTGAATGTCTCTCTGTCTGTCTATCTCTCTTTCTGCCTGTATCTCCCGAATAGATGATGCAACTATTGCTCCTATAGGGGGAAATTTGGGAACTCAAGGGTTTTTGGGGCCCGGGCGAAACACGGTGAGGGTTGAAAGCGCTTTATTCCTCGCAATAGAGGTGCATCCATTCAAATTATTCGTAAAATTTTGCATGACACGGGCTTGGATGAGCATTAGCAACAGCACGATCCAAGCAAGATAATGAGTTGAATACCATCGTAGCCTTCTTCAATTTGAGGCAAAGTGCATAGCTAGAACAGATCGATCAAAACCAATCAAGAAAATGTGCATGATAAAGAAGAGGTAATAGACGTAAGGTCTCAGGATAGCTTAAAATCATAGAAAGTCAACGTTTTTACAGTTCGTTTGATAATTGATTGAGTGTGAGGGATGTAAAGAAGGCACTTAAAAACTCAACGTTCATTCTGAACGAATGCGTTCGACTTTTTCGATGTTTTTGTATTGTTATACACGAAATAAGATAAAAGCTGCTTCCTGCCACTATGAAGCAATATCTATTTAATGTTTACTGTACTGAAAGCGCACATTGTCAATGCTGCGTGTCAAAGCCACAGTTAAAAAATTGCAACATATTTAAGATTTTGAAGATACGGCGAAGGCCGTCATAATAATTGTTTATTTATTGGAGGGTTGGAATAAATATTCTTGTATCTCACAATCCCATGCGGTCATATTATCCTTGAAAGTTTGTGAAAATCTCACACTCAAAACAAAACAATCGGGTGGATTTTCCTTCTAGGCTGTATACATTTCTCTAGGAAACTAAGAAATTATGTATGCTTCAACACAAAACTTAAATATTACTTCACTGTAACTCGATTTCACTCCATTTTCTCGATAATTGTTATAATTGAAGCATTCCTTGGTTCCAGATGCTTAAATACACTGGGACCATGAGGGCATGAAACATAATTTTTTTAAACTTTTTTACTAAGAATTAGGGCTGTCTGCGCAATGGTCATTGAAAATCTATAGAGGATCTTTTATTTACTTGTTGTCGCTCGTATTAAAAACTTTTGCATAGTTTCACAGGCATGAAAAACTTATGCACAAACGACCCACAAAATTATCCTTCAATCACTGTAAAATGTCTGTGCAAGCAAATGATTGCTGAATTGATCTAACACTTGAATGCAGACACCGTTTCACGCAGGACACGTTCCGGATAAAACTGATGGTCTTCCGACGGTACAGTCACGGGGCAACCGATACCATGTCTCAAGCCCAGTTTGTTTCTGTCCTCGACAGTCAAGGTATCACACTAATACAAACGTAGGAAAGAAATGCTTGCGTCTGGCGGCTGCTAGGATCACGGCCGGTCTATAGTGTGCATTTGCTCACCGCTGGTGAGTTCTCGATGTGAAAAAATGAATGTGACGGAGCTACCCACAAAATGCACGAGACCCACAACATGTGTCCACCTTTGCAAGTAATCCTCCCTGCTTCAACCAAATCGTCTACGTAAAATACACATATTCACAGCGCCCAACGATATCCATTGAACGTAATATCAACCTCACGTGATAACAATTAACCAGGCAACTCACTGGGAGACATCCATGACCCTGAACGAGAAACCGTCAACAAACACTGTTGAATGTTTTTCTCTACTCTCGCTTACTATCACTCATGAGTTCTTGCCCCGGCCTTCAACGATTGCGGGTCACGTGCTTGTTTTGCTTCGCCAATTCGGTCAGCTTTCCATGCTTTCCTAACTCCTAAGCCACCTTGACTCTACAAAGTATCGAGCCCAGGCTTCACGCCAGCCCGATAGTGCTCAAGATACTGATCTCAAGGAAAAGGTAATCGCTTCCTTTTGTTTTTTTACAAATTTATCCTAAACAAACCCTCAATGTTCATGGACAAGTAATTTAGTGATGCAAAACTTTTTTTCAACGAAATTAAAATTTAACTAAACAAAATTGGGTCTCCTTTTCGGTAAAGCGAAGCGTGCCAAAAGGTGAAAAAAAAACACTTATGTAATGATATGCGTTATTGATGCACGTTTGATCGATAAGACAATACCAATAGACGAGGACAACCAAGATTGCTCGATTGAGAAATGCAACTGATTGAATGATTATATGACATTTTTCACAGGAGTTAAAGAAAAACTGTTAAAGGACGTAACCTTTTGTCGGAGTTATTAGACAAAGTACCAAGCGTCTCCATATCGAGAAATATGTTGATACATGTATACCTCGGAATGAAATGGCACTCAAAGCAGGTGTTGCCGGTTGTAATATCATGACCGAATAGAAAGAACTAAGGAGAAGGAAGTGTTCATCTATAAATTGGCTTTGTGTTAGAAGTTCATCTGCACTTAGCGTTCAATGAAGCTTCCGAAAAGACATGAATGCAAGTCTCTATCTTAAGAGATGATAACCAAAACACCATTTTATTACTAGATAACCCCATGTTATTAGTGGCTTTTTATGAAGAAGAAGAATGAGTGATGATGAGTAAATACCAGATTTGATTGTAACAATCACGTAGCAAAATGTTTACCATTTCGAAAACACTATAACCAATAGAAAAAATACTTACCGATAGCAATGATGATCCTCACAGGTGATTATTTTTGAAGGATCTCTACAGTTACAATCAACCCTTCCCATTTTCTAAAGAATTTGATCCAAACAAATTAACTAATCACCACTTATAGCCAATCGTGCTGATTCAATCCGATAAAGGCTGTACGATTAGATATATTTCCAATTATAATACTTCATTTGATCCAATAAACAGCCGACCTAGATGCACCTCCTGCAGATGTCGAAAAGGACTGAATTCAAACAACCGTGAATCCAGTGCGAAGGCGTGAATAAAAACTGTCAATCTGATAGTACCTCGATTGTCTTTTTGCACAATCGCTTATTTACTTACGAAGCATGAGATTGGTCAAGTTGCAGATGGGCACATTGTTATCTTATCAGTCTTCGGTAGCAAGGGAAATTACACTATCACATTAAACAATGACATTAATGTGATATTTATGGTCATAAAGGTCAATTTGTTATCACCAAAGTTACTATCTTATTTAGGTGCTACTGCAAACGCTGAGCTCTTCTGCCCGGTTGGAGTTTAAATCCAAAACCACTCGCAATTGAAGCAGTTAAATAAAACGACAGAAGGAATTTTATATCGGAGCTTAGATAAAGCAAACCTAGAATCCCAAGAAATAGATATTTATAGCAGTAATTTTTTTTTTTGTCTTAAGTAATACGTGCATTAAAAGATGTCAGGAAACCACTGTTTTGAAATTGGTTCACTCGCTCATTCATCGCAATTTTAATTCACAAAAGACTTTTTTAACTCACGAAGCATTAAAATCGTTCTGAGTAAGAATAGTTAACTCTTTTCTCAACTCAGTCACAGTGAGCTAAAGAGTTAACTCTTTTCTCCACTCATTCACTGTGAGTTAAAGAGTAAATTTTTTTCTCAACAAACTCACTCTGAGTAAACTCACAAAAGTGTTAAAACAAATCTTTTGAAAGTTTAACGCACTCATACTTTGCCAAGATTTAACTTACTCACTTATTCTGACTCTTTCTTCACATTGCTAGACCGGACCTCATCCGGTCGGCAATCCTTTCCACAAGCGTTACAGGAGAAACACAGGAACAATCGTTCGTAAGTAAGAAGCAAGAAAGATCTAGGACACTCTGGATGGAATGAGAGCCCCTTGGATGGTTGGTAAAATTCGTGAATACAAAAAACCTAAATCAAATGATAAGCTAAGAATACTAGAGTACTCAGCTTCAAATAATCTAAATCTTAATAAAATGATCATAGAGAAACACTAAGTTACTTACCTTTCACCATCGTCGTTGAATGCGAAATCACCGAGCAGAAGATCCCTGAAGCGATATCGCGGTGGCAGAGCCATTCGCGTCTGTTGGAAACTCTCCCGGTCAACCACCTCGATAATCGTATCCTCCATAACGCTATTGCTGGCTTGGTGTCCATCTGCCCGCTGGATCACATATCCGCCCGCAGCCCGCCGCGGCCGGGGGGCTTTAATCCGTTGCCACACTTTGTCGGTTATTTTTCTTTTTTACGCCTACTGAAAGGCACTTGCTCACAAATAACTCTTTCCCGAATTTCAAAAGCGCTGCCTAACTACGAACGGATCAGATATTGACATCTATCTTTGCATCAGATGATAGACTATATCAATGAAATAAAGAGTCGTATGTAGCGCAATACAGATTTTTTTTATATTGAACGTAATATAAAAGTTCGAATTGATCCACTGCGACTCAAAATCAACAATTTCACAGTCGCAGACGTTAGATAATAATTCTATTACAATTATTATAAGATAAGATTCGTGTAAGGTACAATCAATCAAACTGTAGAAATAGTAATGGATAACACAATAAAATTAAAAAAAGGTATAAAAATTGATACAATAAAGGTAGCATAACGAGTAATGAAATTGAATATATTTTCTTAATTAAACACATGGGTATTTAGCGGCAGAGCAAGACATATTGAAATTAAAGCAATCTTTTTAATGGTATTGATTTTCTTCATGAATAAACCCTGATAGTCTGTATTTCGTTTATTTCGTTGTGAAACCAAAGCAGGACTTACGAGGAAAACCCGAACCCTGGTTCACAACCAGGTATTGGTTTTATGCAAATGTTAACACAACTTTAAGTCTCTTTCGTAGCTATGCAGTACGAGCCTGACCATAATCAACAGACGATCTGAAGGTGAGGTGAAAACCTTGGCATAATAATTTGTTCAATGTTATTGGTCGATTCGAAAGAATTGACATGACGCACGTTTGGATCAGTACCAAGATATCTACATATTTGTATTTTCATTTGTTAAAACCGACGCAAAACTCGCTGAAACAATAAAGTTTCCCGCTCACTTGAAATATCCATCAGGAAAAGAAAGACCGAAGAAAACGATCAACCAAACAAGAACAAAACAGCATATTAAAAAACGATTGACCCGGTCTCTACCCTTCTAAAAACATGAAGTTCATGGGGTCACGTCAGGAACGTTTGTATTCAAACAATTTTCTTAGAAATGTAATTTTCCGGTGTTTTCCTCGTAAATCTTTATGTCGGGGAGTATTTGATAGCCGGCAGTGAAATGAGTAAAGGTTATACCGAGGTTATTTTTTTCTGTATAACAGTAAGGTTCGAATCGCAATCATCGGAAAGTATGGCTTCAATGTAACCGTTTAAATAGTTTTTAATAGACATTTTAGGCGCATACATTGGACCCTATTCAGCGTCTTGCTAAACGAAGTTAATTGGATTGTAGACCAAAAGATATAAGCAAGAGGGTAAGCTGTAAAATAATCGAACATGACTCACGATGGCGTGGTTTCGATCCAGACTGGACGAAGGACTGACTATCCACGTACATTAAATGGGAAAAACCCCTAAAAATGAGTAGGTATGACCAAATTGGTCGTTACGCCGGGAAAGAAGAAGAATAAGCTCAGATTATAATTAATTAAAAAGATTCATGTTTACTAGTTTGAAGAAACCTTGGAGTCAATCCTTTAAAATTGTGGGTTCTGGAATGAGATAGAGGCTAAGTCTTGTTGCAATTAAACATAAAGTAGGAAATCAGTTATAACAAAACTGTTGCAGATAATGTGGTAACCTAGTGAACTAATTCAATAACTGTATGCATCGAAACTATTTAAACAAACAGTTAACCAAACAGTCCAGATTAAGCAAATGCTAGATTTTAACTTGCTGGATATTACACCTATCTGCTATTATACCTATCTGTATCTGGTGCATCGTGTGATTTCTCCAATAAGGAGGGCTAAGGACGGCTAAGTCATTCATTTAAAAGGTTTGTTAACGAGTTCCACAAATAGCCCATGAGATCCGATGAAGCATGAATTTTTGTGTTAGCTGATTTGACACGCATACCTTTCTTAAACGTCTCAACACCAAGTATTCTTGCCACTCCTCGTTCACTAATTATATCGTGTGATACCGATACGTGGCGCTACAAAGCAAGGGAAACCGAGTAAAATCGATTAAATTTCGATGCAAATCGTCCCGGGAAAATCGATGGTTGCTGGCCACATTCTAATGCACACACCCGGTATATTGTGCCGATTAATTTCACTCCTATTGTATAGTCCTCCTGCTTCCAAATGAGTTTTCTTTCTGAATTATCAACAATTCCGGAGATGTTTGTGCCTGAGCAAATTGATATGAATGAACAGATGAGTATTTTGATATCAATTCCTTGACACATAACACATATACCCCTAAAAACCTTAATTTCTTTAGCCAAATCTTCAGGGGAACTGGGCGATCCAAATTTGTCTTGAATGGTATTATTTTAGAAAATTATATAAAATGCTTCTATTACATCGAGAACAGTTGAAATAAAAATATGTTAATAAAAGTTGTCCAAAAAAATTTAATGCAATAATATATAATTTCGCTTAATATATTTCTATACATACGTATATTCTCAACTGCACAGTTAACGAAAATGTTATATTTATTATGAAATCTCTAAATCAAAAGTTTAATAGTGGCAGGTTAAATAAGCTGTGGTCAATACTCAATAAAACCCAGTATGTTTCAATATTCCAGATTACATTGGTGAAATCCTAGGCCCACTGGCAAGATGTTTGCATATACTAGCTGGAAGAAAGCTCAACCCAGAACCATCCCAATTCGAATTCTACGAAATGTTTGTGTGCCAGATGTTGGCCGAAAATATGCATGAAATGACGTAAACTGAGCAGATGTACCAACAAACCATAGTGCCGCAAACAGCAACAATAGCGCACGCAATATGAAATCTACCCACGATCCTGAGTCGGTGAGCGTGTAGGGTCCTAGGAATGGCCTCAGTTCGGAAGGGAGTTTGTTTTTACAAAAAATTTACGTGCCGACTAGACAAACGGGCAACAACATTTCAAATTGTTGTTTATCTCTTAAAGCTTTGACATAAATCAATATTAAAGTACTATTGGTTGATTCAATGTTGTTTCCGTACATCTTAATAACACCATACACTAATAACTTACTTACACACGAAGATATGGATGTAGAAAAATAACACTATCAGTACTGTTTGACAAAAAAGCCAAACGAACTTGCGTACATCATTGCACTTTTTTGTGAATTGTGAATAACAACACAACGAACGTCACAGCGAGCTACCAAATGGAGTAAGCTTGTTCAGGCAACCAGGAAAAGGAAAGAGTGTGAATCCCGTTACTATAGTGCTCCACAAAAAGGAGACCCTCATGACTGGTTGACAAGTGGCATTACAATTATCATTAGAAAAAAAAGTGCTTCAATCTGCCGGAAGGCTGTGGAGTTGTACATACAACAGGAGGTTCCGTGAGATGATGAACACGCTACCGGGTAACAGTTTCGGAAAGGTTGAAATACGTCTCAGGAAACCTAGCTAAAATTCGTCGAATGTCATTTCAACTCAAACCTCGCGTGGCCATTTCGACACATTCCGGACGCGCACAACCGGGATATCTGATAGGAGACGATCTGCAGGTAAGAACGCGCTACAAGAAACAAACTGACGCGGTACATAATTAACCGAAATAACCATAGAAGCACTTCCACCTTCCAACTAAAGCACAACTTCATCGCTCGTAGCAGGAATACGCTTCCGAATGAGTAATCAGTATAGGTGTAGGAATATTTGTTTCCAGTTGCAAAACAATAAAGCTACCGAGTACGCTACACTCTCTATGAGCATCATTTGCGTGATACCATCAGAAGGATGTCTCGAATGCTACTGAACTAGGGAGTCCCTTTTACCGCGTGCTCCAACACACGGCCGGAGAATTTTCGTACAGAATGTCAAAAGAGAGTCAGAACAAACGGGTCCGTTTACCGACGATCTATTTAACAGAGGAACGTGTTTGATGCGGGATTGTTATTTGCTCTCTCTATACCGAGGCGATGTTGAGAGAATCCTTATTTTTAAAGCTCCTTCGAAAAATTTCTTCTGAGAGCTTTTAGCAAAATTTCCTAAAGCTGCCATACATACTTTAAAGTCGAGTAAAGAATGCACAGCAAACGAAGGCACAGCTATCATGATTTGAACACATGTAACACAGGACGCCTACAAATTCATTCATGTGTGCGCTGTTTGAAGATCACTGGAGAATGGACAAATCGGTGTCGTTTTTGGTTTATTGTGTTTTTCTTTACTCAAGGCAGGTTTATACACCGAAAAAAGCTGGAAAATTTCCATAATTTCCACAATTTTCGCAATTTTCTTCTAAAAACCCGCGCCTACTATGGCTCCGCTAACTTCTTGACGTTCATTGTCCACTACGCCTTACCTTCTTTGGTTGTTGGGAATGACGTTATCAAATCTCTATAAATCAAAGCGAGACTGCCTTTCTGCCTATGACTTTGCTTTTGATTTGATTTGAGTGGAAACCCAGAAAATGAAAAAAAAGTCAAAAAGTTGCAATTTGGTTAGAAATTCCTTCTTTGCTAGTCTTCGATTGCAGAGAACGCTACTCACGGAAAGGAAGGGCATATTAATGCAAGGTCCTAGGTTCGCTTAATACCCAGACAGTCAACGTAATTGCAAGGAAATAACGTTGAAAAATATATGGAAGAGGTGTTGAATTAGATTTTGAATGAAAATTTGATTAGATTCTGACATTAGTTGCTCAATTTTCATACTCACAAATTCACTATTTGACAAACTGTTTATGTCATTATGATGACCGTTGCCGCGTCGGGAGAAATGCAATCGTCTGATTGGTAGACCAGCGTTCCATTTCTCAGTAATAAATTCAACTCCTGCGTTGAATAAAATAGACTGTGAAAAAAGAAACAGCGAACCGGTATTACCAAAATACGTTTTCAAACTAGTCTTTTTGACAAAAATCTTGTTGACAACAAACAACTTTTCTTTCATTGCCATACTCACACATCCCGGTTTGACAGTGGCGGCCATTTTGGTTGCACGCAAAATAGGATCGATCGTATTTTCGTAGCCGCGCAACCCTCGTTCACACGCTTGCAACCAACACACAACTTGAGTTGCTTGAATGGGAGCGCGGCTTCCCAAGGGACACATACTCTCATTGTATTTCCACTTTTATCGGGGATTTTTTGATTGACAGGACGTTTAACAGCACTGAAAGCTGGTGGCCGGTGCAAGGCATAAATGTTTTAGTGCCCCCACCGCCCCAGTTGTTGACAAACATTTGTGGAAGACAAAAACATTATTTCTTGGTCAATAAATTGAAACAATAATTTGGTGCTTGCAATAATATGGATCATATGAAAAGTTTGACAAAAACTGGTAGTTTTAATAAACGTGCTGAAAAGAACATGGTTTCGGATGCAGTCGATGAGGAAGAGGCAGGATTAAGCAAAGGAGGTAAGTGATCGCTCCTTTAAAAGTGTGTTTTCAGTGAATCAAAATGGTGCAAACAATGAATGAAGTTTATTCTCCAATGTTCTAGTTTTTCCGGAGGCACAGAACGAAATAGAAACTGCGGTGCAGCGAGGGAACGCGAAACAAGGATTGGAAGTTTGCTGGATCTTCGTGAGCACGTTGGTGTTGACGCTGGTCGGGGGAACGTAAACAAGAAATAAATGTTTTTAATTACAAAAGGACCAATCCTTAGCAGAGTTTTTTTCAACTTACGCTGAGAAATAAGATCGAACAATATGATCGTGAAATATCTTCCACAAATGTTTGTCAACAACTGATGGCATCAATCTAAGATAACGGTGGGGTGTGGAAGAATTGCACACTACCCATGTGACATTTGGCATACCTTTTTTCGAGCAACCTTTGGTGTCAATTTGACATCTCCCTTTTTTAACTCCCGTTTTCAGATAACAAGGGAGTTCCGGGGCCGTGAGAAGAAAAAATGAGAAAAAAACGCGGGAGTGAAAAAAATAACTCATGAGGCCGTCGACCTTCTTTTTCACAGCTCAGCTCATCTCATTCTTGACGAATTCGTTCAACCACACGCGTTTGTTATGAGGCTTCGTTCAACCACACTCGGTTGTATGATAGCTAGGGCGACATTACGTGTGCTGGAATGGGAAGGAAAGATTAGCGCTGTTTCTTGGTATATTACCGGATGGGTGTGAAGCAAATCTATCAGTGTCTCTCTGTGTTGTAGTTCTCCGCGTTATAGGTGTGACCATCATCGCCGACAACATTTAATGTGCAACATACGTACAAAAGGAAGGCGATTATTTTGGTTCGTCATTGTATGAGCATTGTATTTTTTTTTTTTTTTGTATTTGATGAAAGTTCGAATTACTTAAGATACCAATGAAAATTTTTAAAGGTCTTAAGAAAACCAAACGAATTTGTTTCAAATGATTAAGGGCCACTTTATTTTCTTGTTTGGTTTACGAGCTCCTCGGGTACCACAAAAATGAATGGTGTACAGTGATATAACAAACTCCACAACCGATTGTGCAAGGCGACGATTGTGTTTCCGTCGAGAGGTGTCGAAAATTTGTGAGAGTGCGATAACACAAAACGATAACACAAAAAAGTATTTGTAAATGTTTTATTTTCTTTTCGTTCTGTCTGTGGTATTCCCTAGAAAAGGAATCGCCGATTTTGTTTGTTTATTCTACGGATTAGCCCGTATTTAAAGCGACAAATTTTAATACACAAATTTTGTCTAACGGAGGATAAGCAAAGGAACAAAACCATCGACCCTGTGTTGATGGTTCAAAGCAGATTTATGACTCGCAGAATGGTTTGTTGTGGAATACTAGTGGCGAAAATGAGCTCTAGCGTACTGATAACACCCAGATTGCTCATAATATAACTGAAAGGAAAAAAAAATTAACAATCTGTGCAGGAGCTTGCGAAACTGTACAAGCAGGGTGGAACCGAAAAACACCGGCAGCAACTATCAATTATGTGAACAGTAAAGTAAACAATTGAGCAATAAACAAAACACAACTTTCATAAACGTAGTACAGAACAGCTTTATTTGTATCATTCCTTGAGACACTACAGTTTACACGGATTGGAGCTTAGGCGGAACGATTCTATCGCTGAACAGTAGCACAGGACGACGGATGAAGGAATGTGTGCACTCGATAAAAAACCGTCCGGGCTTGAAGTATGAAGATGCACAGCCGGCAGATCGTTTATGCATCATTTTTACACACCCAACTGCATCGGAATCATGCACGGTCATCTCAATAATCTAAAAAAGAAAAAACTTTGGCCTGCACGATATCGGACAGCAGCAGTCACGCAATGGACCGACGTGATATGCTCAGCGCAGCACCCTCCAATCTTCCAGTTGTAGATCGATTCCTCACTTCAAGTTGTCGTCTTCTACACGGGATGAATTTCGATGCTTCTATGTTAGCAGGCCTCATCATAAGCACACCGAACAGCTTGACTTTTCTAAAACAAACGAAATTAAAAATTCAACACCATGATCAAAACAAACTGTGGGTACTTCACCGTCTCACTAAAACATATGGGCGGCAATCCGGCTCATGACGCAAAGCTCGCTCGCCATATAGCTCGTTCACCTCATTCAGGCTTGCTCGAGTCATACGCACGTTAAAAAAATCTCACCTCACAACGAACCGCGCTGTCTGCAGCGATCTCACAACACAATGCCAGCTCGCCATGCACACGGTTGTACCCGCTCACTAAGAGAGGCTCATGCAAAAACCATCTCGCCATACAAATATCCTCTCACTCCTGCTCCTCACTATGGCCAAATTTTCAAAACAGCATTCTCACTATGGAAACAGCCTGTCACTTGAACGTCTCGCCATAGAGATGGCCAGCTGTCATCGATCTCGCCATAGTGACAGGCTGTCGGCTTGTCAATTGGGTAACATATATATGTCTAGCTGACCTTCTGACTTACAGCATTGTCAAACGGCCTGTCAAACAGAATACTTCGATAGCACATCGATACTCTCGTCGTATTTCAACTTTTGCGGAGGTTGGGTTTACTCTTTACGATGCTTCTACTTGCTTCATGCTTTATCGGGTGTGTTATGGACACTTCAGTGTATACCAGGATGCTTAAGCACTACCCAGGTTGCGACACATATAATACTTCCACAAGTCGTCAAAAAATGGATGAAAATGGGGCAAACATATTCCACATTGGCATGGTCCGTCACAACCTGCAAACTGCTCCGTCACAACCTGGGTAGTGTATAAAAACCATGGTATATGAACTCGAGTCCACTCGAAACGTCAAATTTGTTTGTGTCAAATGTTACGAAACCAGTCGGAGTCGAAAAACTCTGTTTCCAACCTGACATTATTTTCGTACACGAAGGCAAAACACGGTGTTACCTTGGAGTTAATATTTTGTAAAATGGCTACAATGAATACCAAAGGAGATTACATTCAACAGCGGTTGAATAAAGTGCTTGAATCGCGCGTTGAAACTGACCGAGAAACGTTGGACGCTCTGTCTGACTTATCATCTTTTTTCAAGGAAAACACCCTCCAATCACGTCGGAATTTGAGAAGCCAGATTGAAAAGAGGAGTTTAGAAATCAATCAAGTATGTGATCAATCAATAACAAATATAAAGCTAGCCATTTACCGTGTCAATGATGTTTCACAGAGCTTTCTTTCTGCGTTCAAAGAAGTAAAGGAAGTATTGGACGGCATTTGCAACGACATCAACTCAATGAGCCGATCGGCTGATAGCATGAAGTCCCAACTTTACAAAACTGAGGCCCAAACAAAGGATTTGATACAGCAAGCAAACACATTACAGGAGGAAAACAGAAAACTTCAAGTACAGCAGAAAGTTGCCAGTGGATTCTTGTCACGATTTCAGCTATCTGTAACCGAACACCAGATGTTGTATGGCTCTAAACGTGATGCGCCAATAACGGAAGAATTCTTTCTAGTTTTGGATCGAGTGCAAAGCATTCATACCGATTGCCGCACATTGATGCAAAATGGTTATCAAACGGTGGCATTAGACATAATGGAAGAAATGACTTTACATCAAGAGGCCGCTTTAGAACGCCTCTACCGGTGGACGCAGTCTCACTGCAGGAACGTAGAAACTAACGAAATGTGCGTTCTGATCACTCAAGCTATGGCAAGGCTTCAAGAGCGACCGGTTTTGTTCAAATATGTGATTGATGAGTATTCTACTGCTCGACGATCCGTCATTGTTCGTTGTTTCATTGATGCCCTTACGATAGGAGGCCCAGGCGGATACCCGAAGCCAATAGAGATGCTTGCTCACGACCCAAAACGTTACATTGGCGATATGTTTGCCTACATCCATCAAATACTTCCGCCTGAGAAGGAAAATCTTCAGATGCTAGTCCGAAATTGCGATAAGGAAGATATATCCGAGCAAATCCAATCTGCTATGATTACCATTTCGGATGGAGTGTGCCACCCTCTGCGAATCCGAGTTGAGACGATACTTAATGCTGAGAAGGAGACCATCGTACTGTACTCAATATTCAATCTGGTAAAGTTTTACCAGAACATGATTAGCAACATAGTCAAGGGAGGCCAGCTAGAGCAGTCCCTGGCTGATATGCAGATGTTTTCAGAAACGACATATTTAAATAGTCTAACGTTCCAAGTGAAGCAACTCCTTCAAGGTTCTAATGAAACTCGCATCGCACACAAAGCTCCGCAAACTGATTTGGTTCCATCTCCGAGCGTTGGACGGTTATTGAACCTATTGAAGGAGATTCTGTCAGTAGCCAGTATGGTTGCAGGAAGCCAAAAAGACATTACAAAAATTGTCGGTTGTGTTATCGATCCCCTTCTGCAATCAGTACAAGAATCGGCTTCTCATTTGCCAACGACAGACATGGCGGTTTATTTGTTGAATTCACTGTATCAAATAGAAAGTGTTATTTCCATTTATGAATACATGGAAGAACGGCTGGAAAGGTTACGTGCGCAATCGGATGCCCAAATTGATACACTAACTTCGGAACAAGCATCCTCCTTGGTGGCAAATCTTAATCTCGGCCCGATATATACAGTTTTACAAGGGAACTCGTCACACATTGATCAAAAGCATCTGCATACATTCGTGGTAATGATGAAAGACCTTAAAATGAACACCCTATCATGTACTAATTTATATTTCTTGTATCCAGGATAAATTGGAACAGTTCCTCCAAACACCCGAAATTCTAGTTCTTCCCCAAGTGAATCTACTTCTAAGCAGCGGTCATCGAGCGACGGTGCAAAAGCGGTCTTACAATGTCATCATTGCTCTATACCGACAAATCTATGAACGGATTAATGATCCGAAAAATGGATACACCAAACCAGAAACAATTCTTCCTAAATCACCAGAACAAGTGTCTGAACTGTTATGTGGCTAAGGCATAATTTAGGTACCTTCTGTGTTGATATTATTTAGTAGCCAGGACGTTGCATATTATTTTTAAATAAATAAATAAATAATCGAGGAGAAAATACTTCCAAATCAGCTGGACACTTTAACAAAGACTTGTCAAAGCAGATCTGTCAAAATAAAATGAATGATTTCACCTGGTTTGCCTGACATTGAAGTTGGCTCGAACGCATGGACGAACGAGTCAACAGTTTCGTAGTGTTCGCAGACGAGTATTTTTCTGTACGCGCTCCTTTTTCGGTTCTCGTTTTGTTATGTTTCAAACCGCTGCATAGTTTTTTTTTCTATACTGTGTTTCCATAGTACATAACACTGAATTCCTCAAACAACAGCAGCAAAAAACCACCGCGGTACGTTTCCGCTCCAAATTTTCGTTTCTGATATTCTCCTGCGCTCAAGTGGCCACCGACCGTAATCACCATCCGCGTCGTCAGTTGGTCGTGTGCTTTCGAGTGGACCCGCATCGCCACACCCCGCGTTCGCTTTATAGCACAAAAAGAAAATATAACATTAACACAAAACGTCGGCTACCGATTTCAACAAGATCAATTCGCTACGAATTTGTGATCGAAAAGTAAATAATAAAAAACACTTTGAAATGAACCACAATCTCAAGTCAAAGGCTTTGGTGGTCGCGCAGGTGGATTGAGAAAGGTAGAAAAAGGGCTATTATTCCAATTACAAGAAGGTGGCGTTACTGTGTGAACAAAAAGGAAAGACAAAAAGCCACACGCAACGCAATTCAATTCATGTTTTGAGTGCATGGGAACATCTTACAAAGTATGTGTGTGCATCGGCAAAAGGAACGTGAATGTTAGGAAGAGTTGCTTGACCGCAGAAACTAGCATTAGGGTGCTGTAGTAAAGAATAAAACTGTGAATAAAATAAAAGTGAACTTCCATCGCGTCGCTGTTAGAAAATTGATCTTTGCTGCGATCCTATAGCAGTGTGTTGTGACGTTTACAGTTACAGCGGACCGCCACTGTGTCGCTGTTGCTGCTGAAAGTAAAGCAACATACGATTGGCTCGAAATAGTAAATGCGTGTGTTATAACGCTGATCGTTCTTGTTTCTGCCGCTCTTTCTCTAAATAAAACGTGCATGTGAATCTTGATTAAACGCTGGTGATCATTTTGTGCCGTGCTGTGGTAAATTTTTTGTAAAAAGTGCCCGATAAATTCCGGATGATCCGGATTGCGTTCGTACGGTAAAGTGTGTTTTGTGTGTGTGTTGGAGGAGCAGAGGAATTCTTTTCCGTCGATAATAACGCGACATCTGCTGTGCAAGAAAGAACGAGAAAGAAATACGCAACAAGCGGAAAGGCCTACCTCAGAGTAAGGAAGACGCACTCTGTTGCGGTCCCATTTGAATCGAATCTCTCGTCTCAAAATGGCGGATTCATACTATCAGGTACGATCGGACGTATTTATACATCACACTCTATCTTAAACCGCAAACTAATCCACCGTCAGTAGAATGTAGGAAGATGATTCATGCCACGAGATTGTCTAACATTGTTTTCAGAACTATATGACTTATATGAACGTAAAAATATAAGTTACAATTACTTACATGAACGTAAAAAAGACACAAATTATCTTTTGATTGTGAAAAAAGCTATCATTCAAGATTGAATACAAAATATTTTCTTCACTTGACTCATTCGCCGTCATACTGTTTTTCAATTCCACCGCCTTCTGCAATGCGGAAATCCATAGGCATTTGAGATTTATGATATAATATTGCCGACTTTTTCTACGATTTGAGTAGTCTTACGAAAAATCGTGAATGACTAGCACTACCAGCAAAGTACAACCTCGAGTATTCCTAGACGAAACTGGCATAGCTAGTATGAATGAGGGGAAGAGAAGGAGAGAGAGAGAGACAGAGAGTGAATAAGAGAGAGAGAGACAGAGAGAGACAGAGAGAGAACTAGAGAGAAACAGAGAGAGAATGAGAGGGATCCGGTGAAAAAAAGAAAGGTTATGTGGATGTAGACTTATGAACTCAGAAATTTATGGAACAGTTGACTGAGTTTAATGAATTTGATTATTGGCTTTTCTCTTTATCGTACTACGAAATCAGAGAGAAAGAAAAGACCGGCGTTTTTTTTTGGAAAAGAGCTCTAACAATTAGTAACATCTTCCAAAAAATACTGCAATTATTAAAACCTTCCAAACAATATTCAAAACCTTTCAAAGAAAGTGAGTTTGCAATGTAACAATGTGAAGAATTTCTTGCTTCGGTTCCGAGTGATTCAGGGACGTTTTGGGCACAGGTTAATGTCAATGATAAGGAGTATCTCCCTGATTAGTTGTTTGCCGAACGGAACACTTTGAAAAAAAAAAAGTGAGTTGCATCATAAGGGGTTGCCTTAATAATGGCATATTATGATAATTATCATAATAAGAAACCTTGCCGCCATTTGCTGGTGTTGATGTTGATAATATGTTGCGTTGCCTGCCACCTTATTGTAACATATGTTGTGTGTTGAACTCCAACATTTGAGCTTAGCAGATATGAGTTTGCTTGCTACGCATACTGACCAGATAATGTGTGCATGCGTGTAAAAAAGAGATTAAAGAACGCTTGGTGCTATTCACAATAAAATGTCCACATTTAAAAAAAATGTTCAAAGTAATATCTTCATCATGAATTCTGAGAGAGAAGAAGAGAGGGTTTGTACTCACTTTACTTTTATATATGATATCTATCTACATATCTGAGTATAATTTCCTTATGCGATTAAATACACCGTTTTCACACCGAATTTGATTGAAAAATAATTCCTGCAGTGCCGCTATCGATGGTCAATATTGTTGAATGCTAACAGATTAAAAAGACTCGGAGTTTGGTGAAAGTTTTGTTCTTATTTAAAAAAAGAGGCTCTTCAATTCTTTAACCACATTTTTTTCACAATCCACACAATCTCGTTCATCTTGACGTTGTGTAAAACGCTTTGGCTAGAAACTGTTCGGAGGTCTCTAGCTTCTCCCTTATTTTTTTGAAGCTGCTAGGTCCCACGTGATGTTTGTAAGATGATGGGTGATAACCGTTTGCCATCGGTTTGGGCTGCTGTCGAAGATGACGTGATCCGAAGCTGTTTCATTAGTTAAATTCCTCCCGTTTTTATGCATCGCCGACATGCCGCTAAGCATTCGCTGACAGCGAAGTTAATTGGGTTTGCAATTACATTGGTAGGTTAGAAGGGGACTTCAAGTTAATAATAATCGGTTTATAAATTCCTTCGAGTTATGTATTTGGTGTTAGGACATTAAAAGTGACATTCGACACCGCCTGGAAATAGACAAATTTAATATAGGGTAAGGTATGCACCGAAAAAGCAATATGTACCCCTCAAGCAAAACAAATTATTCGTCGCAAACCATTCACTAAAAAAATCAAATTCACCACAGTTTGATTCCTGGTAATCAACTAAAAATGTCAAAAACAATATCAAAACTACCCATGTTAGTAAGATAAGGTATTTGAAGATCCTTCTTTTTTATGCGTCTTTGACAATTGTGGGGCAAAATGGCCCGAATGGCGGGGCAGAATGCACCGATGAAAACATGGGGCAATACGATCCAAAACAAACAGAAGAACTGTCGTAATCAACATATGCCAATATGAATGCGATCAGGCGATTGAAATATTTGAATTTTTTTTCCATTAGTGATTGTCTATCAAGCAAAAAAAAAATTAAAAAAATTTTCATTTTAATAGAATTAAATCATTTAAAGTTCCTTTTTTTACTGTGCATTATGCCCTTTTGTTTACGTCAGTGCGTTTTGACCCAAGCCGGGGCATATTACCCCATAATTAGAGAAGTTCAAATTTAGTCTCTAATTAAAAATGCAAAGATTTTAGAAAAGAAAATCTCTTCAATATTCATTGAATTACATACTCAGTTCCCTTATGAAGGCTTGCTCGCGTGAAATATTTAATTTCTATATTTATAATATCTTAAATGATGGTAGCGAAATCTTAACATCATTTCCAACACAATTTGTTTTTCTCGATTTCTCTGCTTATTGTTAATGTTAATGCGAATTACGCATAGGATACATTATACACGTTTATGAACACATTTTAATGATTAATTTATTATAAAATAGCATAATCCAGCTAAAATCATGTCGGTACATTTTCCCCATCGGGACATCTTGCCCCACTTTCCCCTAATTACACAATATTGGGGACCGTTCTTGCACCAAGCGTTTATTTCTTCAGTAGTTCCTATCAACTTGACTTCGTCGTGTGTTGTTCGTAGGTGACGTCAAACCTGCATTGTACATTTGTTACACGCATACTTCTATTCCCGTTATCTGCTTAGTATGTGTAATTTTAATGATAACGGTAATCAGTCGTTGGCAGTCTAACTTCGGTCCATGGCTATCAGCTTAAGCATTGAAACATACAGATTGCCCAAAACCTCATTACGTTTAACAGCTCTGGAATAAATATGATACTCTTTACATAGTAAAAAAAGGGTTATCACTTCTTCTTCTTTTCTGGCCCGCTGAAAGTTGAGCACGTCGTGCTGACATGGTCTGGTCACCAATAGTTCGCCAGGATACTCGGTCCATGGCTTCAGCTCTCCATCGCCGGTCGCATCCGATGCCGGCTTCGAATTTTTATCAATTTGCTTATAAAAAGAGTAATATTGAATTTAAAACCTACCAGAAAGCGCCAACGTCAGGGAAGGTTATAAATTGTAAGCGTTTGCATCCAGGGTTTGCGCAAAAAAAAAAAAAGTTGGCGAATTATTACCCACACTTACATTCTCATTCCACATCCCTCATTCCTTCAAACCCATGGGGTGATCATAACGCATTGCGAGAGCATTAGGGAATAGAAAGGCAATCTTGAGTGTGTTGAAGCTTGATGCAGTCGTAAAGAAGAGACGACAAGGCGAAGCTTTTGTGAGAAGACAATTTTACTTGGGCGTAGTTTTTCTCATTGGGATGAGGTGCGATCTATTTTCTACTTAATCACCTTTTGGCAAATGTTATTCAACCTGATAGCTCTTTTTGCATCCCATCCGATACATCGCGGGTTTTGAAAGAAAGGAGGAACTAGCGTTGGAAAATGAACTCTTCTCAGGAAGATAAAGCTGGTTGCTAGAAAGAAGAAAGAATAGAGAATAATTGAGAATGAATGTGGTATCACAAACACACGCGAATCAGGCACATTAACGCTGCTATGTGCTCGGTGGCTTTATATGGCTTTACAGATCAACTTCGAAATCCAGCACCTTTCTTCGTATTTCAAAGGATGATTGTCGTGAATGATTATCATCTGTTTCGCTAGATTTTAGGCTAAAAACTCCAGACGTCTACAACGGAATACGATCGAATATCATATCAATATACCAGATTATTTGTAGTTTAGTTGTAGTTATACCAGTAAATGATAAAAGTTACATTATATTTGCTGAAGGTTTGTAATTTGTAGAAGTCATGAAAGATGTATGCTGATATAATGAATGTACAACGAAGGTGCAAAGGAAAACAAACAAACTTTTTCAGTTACGTCCCTCCGCATAGGCATACTTTGCAGCTTATCGAAAAACTCTGCTCTTTTCGATCTTTTACAACAATCTAAATCCTTATCATTGTGCGAACACAACCATTTTGCCTGTGCATATCGTGCAACATCGTTTATAAATGCTGCTTAATAACGCAAAACTGTTCACAACATGTTTTAATCATTTCTAGCATAGCATTTATATTAATTCTAAACATAAGTTTAAAAAAATATTCACAATCGCACATTTATTACAAATTTTTTTTGTACACGTGTCCAATGACAGCTGAAAATGTGTTACATACAACTCAGCAAGACCAATGGCTTCCAATCTGTAAAGTACCAAAGTTTACCCCCACTTAAACAAAAAAAAAAAACGCGAAGACAACTCCTTTTTTTTGTATAGTGCTTTGTATAGCAAGGGCGAAATTCGCCCTGTGTAGGGGAACACCTAGAACGCCGGAAAACATACAAAATTGAATCATCCCATTTAATGATTTTTTTATATAAACGAACTGTACACGAAATTAACGAATGTTGCCTCAACGTATTGTATTGCCTGTAGATATTGAATATTTAAGAATGTTACACACATGCTTGTGACAAAGTTCCTTATATTCAGAGGGCAGTTTATGATAGTGAAAGAGGAATACAGTAAGACATATTTGCACTTATAGACACTAATCGTAGCGTGAGAAATTAACACGTTAATCGCCATGTCAGGCCCTAGGGACTTCCTCACTTTCCTCACAGTAGATTTTCCTCACTTCCCGTCGGTCCCTGGGGACTGGCAGTAGTCGAAGCATCGTTATTTCTTTGCAGAACGCTTATTGGACTTCCAGTGTCGGTCCACCCTCAAAAGGGTTCGTCCTGCGCAACTGGATCAGGTAGAAATATCAGTCGGCGTGAACGCAAAATCTCACAGGATTTGCTTTGCGGTTAACGTGTTAAGCTTTTAATTTCAAGGCCAGGGAGATTCAAGGCCACGTTTTATCTACATCTTTAATGTGTTTTTTGAACAAATCATGACATGAGTTTTGAAAAGCTTAAATATGATCGTGAACTCTAAAAATTGTTTTCAATAATTAAAAAACTGTGCTTTTCTAGCGAATTGACGTTTTTCAGTGGCCTTATTTGTGGCTCCTTTTTTTTGTTTCTTATTGGTTCGTCTTTGATGTTCTGGATGTGAAGACGTTTCCTGCTATTCAAAGATATGTTATGACAAATTACAGCCGTACCAGTTTCCATCATCGCTTGATGTACATAGTTTGTCGATTGATCTACCGATTCGTCGTTAAAGCAAGCACGTTCAGCGTTTCTGCAAACAGCTTCGTCTTTTTGATAAGTATACGACTGCATTAAACCACACGAAGAAAGTCATGATCCAAGCTGCATCCTGTAATCCACCCCACTTAATTTCAATTGCGCCTTTATTAAATCTCTTCATCCGCTCCGTAGATTCATGAGCATAACCGCGCCAGTCGCAAATGCTAAAGCAGTCCAGTATTTGGCTGGTTATATAGTAGTGCTGAGAAGTAGTCACATTATGAGATCAACGGGAACAATAGTAATGAAACAAAAATACGGAACTGATCTCACTACATAAAATGCCGCGACGAAAAAAAGTAGCTAGCAATTGATATAACTAAGTAGATAGCAACCAGCCAAATGGGTAGGCAAGAAAATGGAGAGTACGTCAATAAATGAAAGTATTTTTTTTTTTCTCGCGGGAAGCATTGACGTCGCGAAACCGCGGACCGAAAAGCTCTAGCGCTCTCACGATGCTAGGCAGCGCATTATAAAGTGGTGGGGACCATTTCAGCTCTACTCTCTGCTCAGGACATTGTGTGAAGGCTTATTCCAAACTGCTTGTCTTTTATGTTCATAAAGTACCTTTGCATGGATCGTGGCAAAGTTGTTGGATCGATCGTGCAAAAAAAAAAAAATACCGATGGTCGCTTTAGTATTAATTGAATTTTCGTCGCGGTCAAACACTGGAGGCGAAGAAGCCAGAGCAAGCGGTTATATCGTGGGTCGCCCAAATAAGTATCCGGATTTGCAGACGTTACGGAGCCTTGTTTTAAATTGATTTTCAGTAATAACTCAGCTGTTTTTCTTTATTCTTATTCGTTTTTTGTTCATTATTTCTTTGAATTAACATTCAACAAAAGAAGCTCTGAGCAGAAGCTATTTGATATAATAAAAATATTTTTAAATTGAGATTACGCGGGTAGAAACACAAAGGTCTTTTTTTCCTTTTTTTGAAATATTTCTAGATTACACTAGCGATTACGCTTCGTTTCCCTTGGCCTTAAGATCATAGTGGCTCAATTTGTTCAAGTGCACAGTTCAATGGCTTCCAGGAATCTTATGAAATATTGTCTTGAGTGATAAATCGCTAAGTCTTTAGTAGATCATTTGTTTCATAACAAATTGCATTGCATTACTGCATGCATCATAGCTAAAGGTGTGTGGCATACTACCTCCAGATATGATTCGCTTTTATTGCATTTGGTCTCACCAATATGTTTGAACATCACACGGGTTTGGGAAACGAAGAGTAATCAAGCGAGGAAGTGTAATCTTGAAACATTTCACTCAATCTGCCAAAAATATTATCGCCTCTCTACCAGCGTAATCTGTGGTATGGGAGCGTGATTTTTTTTTTTTACAGGTTGAAAAGAGCCGCTCAAAAAGGGTAATATAACATAAGCAAAGCCTACTGCTACCCATTTTCCATGACATGGCATGAAGAAATGACATACAGATTATACTTGTCCAAACATTGACGATAACCGGTAAATTTACATATCTCAAGAGTATACTTGCGATTACGCTTCGTTTCCCTTGCGCTTTACTGAAATCAAAAAGAAAGATAACAGTTTGACCAAGCAGAAAGATGAGAAAACGGGTTGAGAAAATAAATATACAGCCGTTCGCAGTTTCTACCGTCGTGTGATCAACATAGTTTGTCATTTGATCAACATTTATTGTCGTTTGATCAACATTTACTGTCGTAACGTCGTTTGAGCAAACTCTACTACCTTCTTTGCAAGCAGTACCGTCTTTTCAATCAGAGGCGGATTTGTCAAAAAGAAGGTACTGCTTGCAAAGAAGCTAGTAGAGTTTGCTCAAATCACGGTACGTTTGATCAAACGACAGTAAATGTTGATCAAGCGACATTTGAAGCGGCGGCGTCGTCGATTGTTGAGGTGGAAAGAACGATGGCCAAAGTGGCAGCAGAGGTCTGCGCAAGCGCAACGCGTGAACGCCTGCCACTTGTTACCCCTGACGCTTGCGCTCTGCGCAGACGCTGATTTGCGGCCCAGTGATTGAAGGAAGGACCAAAGGGAAACATTGGCGCAGATGTGTCGCGCTGCAAGGTAAACGGAATCGTGGAAGTTTCCTGGTTGCGTTGCGAGTACATTAGCATGTTCCTGAGATTTAGTCCGTTTCCGCTGTCCGTGGCACTGACGCCTACGCCCGCGCCTTTCACTCTCGCCATATTCCATCTTGTGACGCCACAGTTTGTAAATTTCAATTTACAGAAAAAATGGGTAGATATCCATAGTTTTAAACGCGTCCAGTTTTTAAACTGAATTCTGAAGACGCAATCAAAAAATCCCTTTCTTAGACTCCCATTCATCGGAACGTTCTTCCGACGATTCACGGAACTAATTTTCATTCCGTGATTATAATTGGTAATCAAATGTAAAATTGCTTTTGTAATCAAAACGATTAAAAAATTCTGAAATCTTTACTTATTATATAGCTTATGCTATTCAATAATAATACTCGAATACGTTTAAGCGACCGCAGAAAATAATTTTTACAGCATCAACCAAACTCCGAGCAGCTTTTTTTTTTTACTAAGGTTTCGCAAACCATTAGGCCTTCGCTTGCATTGCTGCTGAGCTCAAACGCGCTCAAGCGTTTGCCCCGTTCTATCTTATATATTGGTACAGACTCAGCGATTTATCGCTTACTCCAATGTATTGGTATAGAACCGATGACGATAGGACGACTAAGGGTTGATTTATAATGTATAGGAGATTTCACGTAAGGTTCACATAAATCTTGTAGTAACTTTAATGTGCTGGGATAGATACCGGGTTTTTCTATAGATAGAGCAAGCTTAATCGTGTTGAGCGCCGTTAAACTTCGGTCAAGAATCGCGAAACCGGAACACGTCTGATTTAAACCCATTGCGCTATTTTTAAACTTCGTTATCGATTCGATAAACTCGAATACAATATCCTTAAACTTCATAACATAGATTGTCAGATTGGATGCCGGTTTGTTGTTTTGTGTTTTTTCATGGATGCAAATTGTGTCGCGGAAGATGCAAAAGGGCAGAATACCAACTCACTACTCCTGAGCGGACAAAGTAATCCTGCTCCCTCGCTGATCTTGTTTGTATCATCAATTTTAAAAATGAGTGAAACTATCACTCATTATCATTTTACAATTTTTCCACTGGGCTTCGAAATCTCACTTTGTTTTGCGTTTCCACGAAAAGTGAAACTACAAGTTGCTGGCTCCGAGCTTCAAACAAAAAAAGATTGCACGTGCACATTAAGAATCGACGTCTGTTGGCTAAACCATTTCCTACTAACTAACGTACATTGCTTGTGGCGCAAGCAACTGGCTGAGAGGTTGTTATACTGGGTAATAGGGAAGACAATGTTATATACTAAAAGGTACTACTTTTACTTTACCGTTAATTCTCTTACTTCAAAGAGTAATAAAAGAATGCCACTAGAATACTTCGATGGAGCGCGTATGTACGTGAGGCAGTGTAGCATTGATATTTAAAAAAAATCTGAAGAAGCTAGAAAGCAAAATTGATATTTATTGAGCCCGCGTATAACGGAATAAAGCAACCGCTATCGGAAACGGCGTTAAAGCCGCATGTTCAACACCTGTGTCAGTCCCGTCGTGGAAAAGGTACCGGAACAGATCATGGCTTGAAGTTTTTTTTTAATTAGGCTTATCTTTCCCCGATTAACCTTGCTAGAGCTCGTATTCCATTGTGTAACGAATCGTCCGCAAGAAATGAGAAATTTATTGAATGAACTTTATTTCTTCATGGTACTTCCTTACAGTTTTGTGCATCTTGTTTTTATTTATGCAGCTTTGGTGTTGTTTTTCCCGATCTTCGTTGCGATGAGGAATTCCTTTTCCCTACTCGCTACTGTCGACAGATTTTGCTCACACACTGTCAATTTTCAAATTCGAGCCGCGCCCTTTTCTTCGAGACAATATATTTCGATACTATTGCGATGCTGGCGGCCCTTCATATTTGATAGAATTCTCCAGAAACGAATTATTGTTCAATAATTTACGCTTTCGTATTGACCATTTGCTCTCGTTTCATGTGCGGAGTTTTCTTACGTTTGGTTTATATTCAAATGTCAAACCCATCCAAATCGCCACGCGTGCCTGTTAAGAAAATTTGGATTTCACTCGGGTCTTCCATAATTCAACTTTATTTAAAGAAAGATTACGAAAATAGGTAATAGTATAAGCGAATATGAAACAAAGGAAATAATAAAGAACTCTAAGAACGAGTGGACTTGCCGTGAGTACGTCCGTGCGCGACCGTTGCTCGTTGTGAAAGGAAAGCCGGAGCTAGTTGCTGCCAATTACTCGTGCACAAGGGAACAATACAGGGCCCTGAGGCACAGCGGATCGGTGATGTCTTGCGTGAGGCCACGAATCAGCCCCAGAGTCCTATTGGCTCTAGCCACAACTGCATTGATCTGTTCGGCAAATCTAAGCTGAACGTCAAGGATCGCCCCTAGCTTTTACAGAGGAGACTCGGGACAAGGATGAGGAATTAAGGGAATAATTGAAGGCAATAGCATTGGTAGAACGAGAAAAGGAAATAATAGAACATGTATCAACACAGAGATACATGAAGTTTGCGGAACACCAAACAGAGAGGGAATGGATGCTGTTTTGGAGAAAACTTCAATCAGCTAGACTCCGGACTGGAACAAAAAAAAAAAAAGACCATGTTCTGTCCTGCTTTATAAACTATCAAAAAATAAAATAAAACACTATGACAATTTTTTAAACCATTTTCTCAAAATGACCAGACTGTGAAGGGGTTATGTCGCGGCGGTACCGTTTTATCAAATGCTGTTTACAAAGCAAATTCCATTTTTTTCGTTTTTTTCAAAATCCGACATCCCGAAACAACACAACAATTACATTCCGTAGTACTCTATAAACCAATCACAGCATTTGTTATAATACAACGCTGATACATGAGGTGTGTATATTCCTACATACGATTACATTCTTACGAGGCTGTAAAACTCCTCTATTTCACAAAATGCACAATCGCAACGAAAAGACAATCCACACAGTCAATCCAAAAGTAAACAAAGAATACATCGTCTTCAAAATTGTCTTGTATTGTTCTTTTCCCGATTTGTCAAAATGCATGGAATGACTTGACCAGATTGTCGACAGTCCATGAGAGACACTACCAGGCGAATTCATGTTTCACTAGTAATTGAATACGCATAAATTGAAATGGCATATCGTTGGACGCTCGAATAATGCGCTAAAATTGAAATGATTCGTAATTAACCAAATTAACAAAAGGTTTTTGAAGGAAGCTCATTTTGCGAGATATCTTAGCTCGAGAGAGACGTCATCCAATATAATAAACCATTCAATATCATAGGCTATGCCTGATTTTACCTTTCAGATTCTATCATTTTTAAATCCAATAGGTGTAGTCTAGTGATTAATTTCGCTTTTTCGTGTACCTTCTCTATGTTTTTATTTTTATGTTTTTATGTTTTCTGTCTATTTATGACCAGGGCGACTACATTAAACATCCCGTGCTTTACGAACTAAGCCACAAGTATGGCCTGCCAGATAATGTTTCGGAACATCTTTTACCAGACCGACTGGAGGAAATCAAGGAGGCGATACGACGAGAAATTCGTAAAGAACTGAAAATCAAGGAGGGCGCTGAGAAGTTGCGCGAAGTCGCCACCGACCGCCGTTCGCTCTCCGACGTTGCCTCCATCGTCAAGAAAAGCAACAACAAACTGGCAGAACTCAAATCCGAACTACACGAACTGGAAAGTCAAATCATTCTTACGCAGGGCAACAGTGTCAGCAACAATGGTGGACAAGGTATGTATTTATGAAACAGTGTGAATAGCTTATCCTTTTGAACTGTACAGGCATTTAAATATTACAGAACGTTTCACATTCGAAGTAAAGTAGACAATTGTCTTCGTCACTAGTGGCGCCAAGCCAGGGAGTAAGAGTGCAGAGTTATAAACAATGGTAATTTCTTGTAGACTCTCCTGTTTTATTTACTCTTCTGTTTTCTGTGTATGCTAATATGAGTGGTTTAGATTTTTGGAAAATCCTTTTGTATACCAAGTGTGCAATGTGCATTTAAATTTGATGAAATGCGTATTTTTTTATGACAGTCGTATAAATGACATGCAATGACATTATCGACTAAACTGGCAAGCAAACGGTATTATTTAAACCATCTTTACTTACAAAAAACCGAAACTTCTATATGCCAGTCCAAAGGAAACAAGAAGCATACGAGTGAGGCTTCAAAAATGTCCCTCGATTATGAAACGACATGGACGTTTGTGGTACGGTGCTGATTTTTATTTCATCGTTGCGTGGACACACGACTGCCAAAAAAAAAACAAAATACTCGATATTCCCGACGAAAGAGAGGCTCTGTACAATATTACGAAAAAGTAAAACACCAAAAAAATTACGAAAACACCCATCGCATTGAAAGAATTGCGTGCTTGGATTGCTCGTACACGATAGCAACGCAATGAAATGCGCGTTGGACAGACCTTTACGGTAAAGATTGTATTCGTATTACCTCACCATAGACGCAGCTTGCGGAAAGGTAAAACAATAATTCAATAATGAATCCTTTGTCGCAATTACTTTAGATATATGTACCGATAGGTTAATATGGCACTCAGAAGAGCAAGCTAAGAACCCATGACACCAACCATGACATTTTGATAAACATTCATTAACATCTGTTCTCTTTTTTAGATCAAATACTAGCCACCGTTATACCAAGTGGACCGGAGCTAACAGCCAATGACAAGTTGCTTATATCGCTCGAAAAGCAGCTTAGCATAGAGACGAAGGTGAAGAACGGCGCCGAAAATATGATCCAATCGATTTCGAGCGGACATCATGGGCGTGACAAGAAGTTACTGGCCGAGGCACACCAAATGTTGGCCGATTCCAAGGCAAAGATTGAGTACTTGCGGCTGAAAATATTGAAGGTCCGTCAGAACAAGCTCAACAACAAGCTGTCGGATGAGAACGGAGGGGAATCCACAACCGCTTCCAAGCACCCTCAGGAGTTGGAGGCATCATTGGAGGATCGCATCGAGGAACTTCGCCACAGACTCCGAATAGAAGCGGCCGTAGTCGACGGGGCAAAAAATGTCATTCGTACGCTGCAAAGTACAAAAACGATCGACAAAAAGGCGCTACAAGAGGTGAGTTTCATATTTCAAATTGGTCCAATTACAGCCGTTATCAGTTTCTACCGTCGTTTGATCCACCGTTCCGTCATTTGAGGAAATGGGTTCAGAGTTTTTGCAAACAGCTTCGTAATTTTGCAACTCTGCCTATGATGAGATTGTCCCATGAAAGACGTGGCACTAGAACTAAGCTTTTCTTGGTCTAGTCAGCTTGTCAATCAGAGGCAGAATTGTCAAAAAGACGAAGCTGTTTTCACAAACGCTGAACTTGTTTGCTCGAACGACGCAACGATGGATCAAACGATAAACTATGTGGATCAAACGACGGTAGTAAGTTGTAACGGCTGCATTTAACTCCTTTCTCTACAAATATTCAATCTACATCCATAATAGGTATTGATAGCTTATAGATAAAAGAGAAATGTTTGATTGGTTCAAGGGTTAATCAATATCCTTTCAACTCGTTATTATTGCAATGAACGTACAGAAAAGGTTACAAGAACGACGTGGCAAAAGACGCTCTTCTTGGTGTATGTATGGTAGTGCGCGCTGGTGTGTTTAGAATGCTTCCCTTTAAAGCTCTTTCTTGAATATCTCTTTCTTATGCATTATAATACAAACTATCGTCACTCCATTCGCGTCCAACGTATACCAAAACATTAGAGTAAGCGAGAAATCGCTGGTTTGTACCAATATATTAGAGAGAGCGAGACAACGCTTGAGCGTGTTTGAGCTCAGCAGCGATACAAGCGCAGGCTAAATGGTTATAGTGAAACCTTAGTGAGAAATAAGCTGCTCGGAGCTTGGTTGATACTGTAAAAATTATTTTCTGCGGTCGCTTGAAAGTATCCGAGTATTAAATATTATTAAATCGAATAGCTCATGCAATATGTAAAGATATCAGAATGTGTCATCGTTTTGAATGCAAATGCAATTTTACACCGGACCGAAACACCGGAAACGGACTGATCCCAGAAACATGCTGATGATTTGGTCAGGGGTCACACACGCTACTCGCAACGCAGCCAGGAAACTTCCACAATTCCACTTACCTTGCAGCAGGACACATCTGTGCCAATTTTTCCCTAAGGTCTCTGCTCCAATAACTGGGCCGTAAAATCAGCGCCAGAGCAGAGCGCAAGTGTCAGGGGTAACACGTAGCTGTCATCAACGCATTGCGCTTGTGCAGACCTCTGCTGCCACTTTGGTCATCGTTCTTTCCACCTCAACAATCGACGACGCCGTCGCTTCAAATGCCTTTGCATCAATGTGAATGCCTATCGGATGAAGCCTCTTGAACTATATACGACGGACGGGCTACATTGAATAAATGCTTTTCAGTTTGATTAAAAAATACTTGCAATATTAAGCAATTTTAAGGGACGCTTGAATTATATCTGGCCTTAAAAAAACTAGTCTCTATACCTTACCAATAAACCAGTCCAGTATCTTAACTTCTCCTTGATAGCTAACCTCTATTGTTATTTGTCAAGCATTGAACGTATTGCGTCAAGTCGTGACGGGTTACAATAGCTGTTTCTCGAATGTGGAATGAAAAGAATTTATTTTCGGAGAGCGGACTGTCAAATAAACACACCAACCAGAAATACATACAGCCGTTAACAGTTTCTTCCGTCGTTTGATCCACATAGTTTATCGTTTTATCCACCGTTTCGTCGTTTGAACAAACACGTTCAGCGTTTTTGCAAAAAGATTCGTTTTTTTTAAAGAAACTGGTAACGGTTGTAAATATGGCTCTGTTCGGATTTTTAGTGATAGTCTTTCATTTTTTTTATTGTATGTTGTTTAGTATTTTGTTGTTTATTGATAAATCGTAATACATGTTAAAGTTAATCATATCAAGTATTGTGAGTTTTCGTTTTCTTCGACATACTTCATTTTTAATTTTCTAAATTGCCAAAATTGTAGGAGCTTTGCGAATCTTGTTCACTTACCCTAGATGGATTGTTCTGAATTGGTTGGAGGTTCACCTTCTTTTTATCATTTAATTAATTTTCGTCTTACGGTGGGTTTTAAATACCTTTCGGAAGATACAGGTAACAATCAACTTCGCAACTTTCACGAATAAATAAAAGATCACGAATAAAAAACCAATCACGTGCAAAGATTCTAGTTGGTAAAAACTCATTTCGCTTCCTGGGTAGTGAAGCTGTGGTGCCCCATTGTAACGTGCCGCGTATTCCACCCAGTAGCATGCTAAATCTAACGCGCTTTGCGGTCGATCACGATAGAGGTTGGAAATTTTCTTCATTTTCTCTCTGTACCGATGCTCGCATTATTTTTAATGCCCGAGGGAAAGATTTCTCGTCAAGCTCTTGGTAGTCGAACTGCATTGCAATTCCCTCTTCCACCATCGCCTGGATGTTCTGGAATTGTTCGGCGAAGATCGGAATGCCCTGAATAGGGACACCGTGGTACTTAGCCAGGAAGGCCATTTGATTTGAGGTTCGAACCGAGGCAGAAATATACAACACCGACTCCGTCCAGCCATTCATGGATGTCTTTCGGCAATTGATCCGGTTTGGCCTTGATCTTGGCCTTGGGACCGCCTACCTCTATCACATTTGGTAGATACAGACGAGGCATGCTCTGGGAGAAGTGTGTGTTCAGTAGTACCAGCGACACATTCATACGGACTACCGAATACTTAGGGTAGTGATCAGGGGGAAAAAACCGTTCATAGTAAGACGCCTGTGCGTACAAGGCGGTAGTACTGATCACATTCTCGACACCAGAGAAAAGAAAGTTCTTCAATCGATCACCAAAGGCCTTCATACCGCGTCCACCAATCATGAGGTGCAGCACTGTGGAGATAGCTCTCGTGTTGCCTACGAAATCAGCCGTCAGTTTGCTTAATCCGGCAGAGAACAGAACAACCGTTAGAGCGTTGAAGTGTGGTCCCAAGCCAAGAACCAAATCCGCAACAAAACACACATTGATCACCAAGCCGAAATGTTCATTTTTGATCGCCTGTAGTTTTGGGTCCTCCAGGCCCATCTAAGGCGTACGAAACTGACTCTAGACAAGCTGCACTGCCCATGAACGAGTTACCAGTGTTCCTCTGCAGGAAATCCTTCGTCATTTGGCCTAGTTCTTCCTTCTGAACTACGATTTCTCGATAGTTGTCACAGGTTTCGGAAGCTTATACGGGCTGGGCTGACCATTGTGACCTATACAGAAAAAGAAGAGATTTTTTTCAATTTTGTATTAGTTCAGAAAGATTAAAATTAAATCGCGCCAAAGCACCACCTTGAACCAACACCTACATCATGACCACGCTCCCCCAGATCTTTCAATAGAGCCTGTCCAACGAGAACATACGATCAACTTGAACTGGGGTAGATGCACAGAACCTGAATGCTTCGAGCTGCGCAAAATAACACACCAATATGAACAATCCGCTCAATGCAAACTTCATTTCGACAACACTTTCTTCTGGTTGACCACTTAGCTATCAACTGAAGTGTCCATTACGAGCTTGCATTAATACAATCCACCAGCGTGCTGACCAACAGCTTCTTGTAGTGTTATCTTTGTAGTGTTGGTTTGTGAAATTTATTCGTTTGGTTGGTTGACAAGGTGTAAATGGAAGAAGAAAACTCATCTGTGTAGGTATTGTGTCGTAAGTGCCGGTGTTGCTTCTAGTTGATCTGTGAGATACGATATTTTGTTGTTTTAGTTACCTGATGTTCAATTCATCTAAAACAACTCGCACAATTTTCTTCTGTAGTCAGGTGCATTGCCGCATCACTCATTTAAATTGGACAGCGTTGAGATAAGATAAAAATAATGAACCCACGAAAACAAGATGATCTTACAATTTGTTTGATGTTTGATATTTCCAGCTACGTGGGACGGTGTGCGTATATCGGATGTTTAGTAGCACCAGTGAAACATTCCGGAGAGATTCGTTGTAGTTTCGGAAGCCTCTTTCAGCTGGAAAGGTTTTGGGGGTTTCTTCATCGAAAAGGCACTTACCATCGTTCCCCAAAAATGTAGATGATTTTCCTAAATTTCATTTTATTTTTTATCCTCCCGGGACCTATCTCATGCCTACGTCGGCATAGTTTTTTTCAAAAGCGCTTGTGAATTCAAACCATGCAATTTTCATGCAATAGGAAAAACATACGATTTTTGCTGAATTACCGTGAGCCATCAGCATCGTCAGATCGTTCAGAGTGAAGGTCAACTTCGTAATTAATAAGCAAGATTTCAACTCGAAAGGCTGCTGTGCGGGTTGATGCTCGTATTTCTCGCACAACAATCACACCGGACAACGAACTACTGAAGCAGCTTTGGGCATTGACTCAATTTTTAAACTTTCTGTTTAAAACGATGCTCATAAGGTTGTGCACCACTAATCTGGTGCGGAATATTTTCAAAGATTACACGTTGATTACCAGAAATCCAACACTTATCCATTATTTATTTGATGGCGTTGGTTGACTTTTAGAGCTGACCACTGAAGCTCTTTAAGATGAGTCAAACCTGTTTTTGCCGGTTCAAAGGTCTTCGAACTTGACACGACACCAGCCGCGCCCCATGGCGATGGGGTCGCTACTACTGCTCGCCGGCTTAAACCGAATGTTTTAGTACCATTCACGAGTGCTTTGCTTCAACCAACACTGTGTGCTCACCATTATTTCCACATGTGCGTGTACGAACTTCGTTAGGACACCTTCAACAAGCGAAAGCGTTTATTTTTGACGATTCGGAAGGCGTGGGATGACGTCGTGGTCCGGGTTCTAAGGTTGGACGAGAAACAGAATTAGCAAAAACGCAAACGCAAAAGGAACGTTTGTTCGTGTGGGTTCACGACAATAATTTCCCTTCGTAGCTTACCGCTACCCTTCGTAACTTCGTACCGCTTCACAACGTAGCTGTGAACGTAGCGTATGTGTTCATTCAACAGAATCAAAGCTAGTAAGCAAATGGCACTAGTGGCCCGTGGTCTTTTCCGGAATTGAGGGTGACTGCGCGAACGAACGTTTCACGGTTCTTTCGCAAATTCGAATCTCCTATAACAAAAGAAAAGAGATCGTGAAAAAAATACTCCGTAGTTGAGTAGTACTATTGAGATGGATGGAGAGCAGGAACACCGTAGTCGAAGCCGTGTAAAAAAATGCAGTCATTTTAATCACAATCACCCCAATCAACACCATCACAATTATAAGAACCACAAACAAGTTAATCTCGACGAACATGATCTGCAGTTAAAAGAGCATGCGGAGCAGCAATTTCATCGCGCTCGTCATCACAAATGTCATGCACGACAGCGATCGAAATCGGAGGTTAGTGCACCAACATGAAAATATCGTGGCAAGCATTATATTTTACAAAGCAATCCTGAATGATAAATTCTTAATCGAATCATTCAAAAAAGCTGGCATCGAGATATGTTGTCCTGAATGGATCTCCTTTCAGTGCAGACTTAAATGTATTCGTGCTTCGTTTATTCGTTTTATCTTTTGCAATGCAACAAGAGTAAAATAACAAGTTAAGCTTTCTTTGCTCCTCGTCGCAGGAAGACCAAAAAAAAACCTTATTTCGAGAGCGGCGGCTTTGCCTTTCACCAAATGGTGGCTATCATATTGACTCCTATGCGATCGTTAATGGATTTATGAAATTTCGGAATATGATACAATTTAAAAAGTTTGAAACGAGACTAAGTAAACATTTTGAAATACTAATTTAAAAATAAATTTCAAATGAGCTGCACACGTGGTGACGTATTGGAATGCGACGAATGAAGAAAAAATATTCAAAATGAGTCTATGTTTCGTCACCAATGAAGTTTTTCTTTCCTGAGAAGGCCCTTAACAAAACGAGAGCGTAGCTTGTTATTTTCGTATACTCTCTCCTTCTATAATTCTCTCTACGTTACATATGATCTTCTTAACAATTTTAAATCGTGAGAGCCGCAAAAGTGAGATTTGTTTCGTCGTCTTGCTATCAGTCTTCTCTATTCGATCGTAGCGATCGGTTGTAGCTGGTCTGTTTCCCTGTGTTTGGGACTAACATTCATAGTCGTATTAGTGGTACGACAGTATTTGTGTCTAACGAGCACTAAACATTCGAACGATAAACGTACGAACGGAAGACAAGAATAGCGCGCAAAGTGACGAAGAAACATCAAATCAAAATCAGAACTCTCACAGAACTCGTTTTGCCGAAACGAAATAAATTTTATCGCAATCTTACCGATTCACTACGAACTAGGTGTGGATCATCATTAGCTTCACCAAGAAAGAAAATACACGTACAAACGCCCAGATCAAGAGGATGGCGATTTTTATGTTGAAAGATGCTTTTTTAATGCCCTTTATGCCTAAAAGGGTTTTCCTTTAAAAATAATTGTGTAGTGTCCTAAGCTTCAATGACAATTGGAATTATGATAATGGAGACGCCTAGTGGTCCACACCTAGCTGCAGTTGCCGAGTGAATGAAGGATTGTTGAAACATAGTTTAAAAATTGATGCAACAAAAAACACATTTCCGTATTCAAAATATAATAATGAGCTTTATAGTAATAATAATTGTTTCAAATTTGAAATAATCTTCAAGTGTGCGTGTTCTAAACCTAAACGGGAAAAATGTTGTCACATAATCGTCAACTTAGTCCATCCCTATGGGCGGTGTGGATTCGCTTATCTCGGACAATTTTAAACAAGTGAGCTGAGTTCAACGACACTCTGAAGAATTAGAGCATCGCCAAACGCCAAACGAAATCATTAATTCAGTAAATCTCTTCTATTTATATCCCATGCTGTTGCTGTTTAACAAAGCAAGTAGGAAAACGTGTATACGGTTGGAGCACCACAAAAATCAACACCAAAACAGCGAACTGTAAGCACGTACGCACTCGCATTCATGGCTCGGTGACAGTGCGCCCGTTTCACTAAAGTGGTTGTACAAGTTGTAATGTCAGTTCCTGGTAACAGGAGGAGTTGTCCCTGCGTCATTTCAAAACATTCTCCGGTGATGAAAGCTTGCCAAAAATCGAAATACTTTTAAGCAGAGGGTACAAAATCCACTATTACGCATTCAGAGAAACTGCTGTGCGTGCATCCAATCGAAACATGCATTGCGCAAGGACGGGGACATAAGTGTATGCTAGTGTGTTTTGTTGCTGCTTCGTCATCGCTCAGCATGTTTGGGAAGATTCCCACTGGCAAGCGATCTGTCTCTGCAGGTTCCCCCGCTGAAATAACTGCCGAATGGACTGTACATGCGCAGCTGACGCTATCATCGTCGGCTTCATCTTCGGCCAATCGTCCCTCCGAGTGTAAAGCGAACCAGGAGCAACATTTAGAGAATAGCGAACAAACGTATAACGCTTCCGAAGATCATTCCGCAGAAAGAAATACCGACAAAGGTGGAGTTGCCGTAGGGCATGAGGATTCCTCCACCTCCCAACCATTTCCTCCGGTTAATATTCATGCCACTGGCTGCAGCACAACCAGCGCTAGTGGCAATCCAGTGAAGGTTGTTTATAAATTTAGCACGACAGACAACCCACTGCAACAAAAATCACAACCAACAGCCTCAACACAGTCCACAATCTTTCCGTTGACCGTGAGTTCTTCATCGGTTGGTAAAAGTAGCGTTATTTATAACAACGATCCATCATCACATCCTCCGGCAACAGGGGTGAAGTTTGCTCAGGTGAGAGATATGCGTTTTTTTCCTTTCTCGGCCAATCGAATCACACAAACAAATGTGTGTCCACAAGTGGGTGTGCATTGATGGTTTTGGTTGCGGAGTCAGAAATCGGTATCCCCTAGTGCTACTTGGATGGGACTACCTTGACGGTGGTTGACAACACGAAAATTAACCGGTTCCATCTTTTCAAGTTTTGATTGCATTAGATTTCTTTGTTTTGCTATCACGAGTGCAAGTAATTTGATCAATCTTTTTCCTTTTCCTGTTTTTTGCAAGCATTAAGCAAATTTTAATAAGAGTATAATTTTATTTTACTCTGCAATGTTGACAGTAAAAGAAATATGTCCAAGAAAAATCAAAATCAAATGTGCAAGGATTTACTCTCGAATTTTATCGCTTCTGAGGGAATATTTATAAGTTTCGATGTTTTATTCTACAACAGACACCCACTGATGATGGGCACCCGCTACTTGATGGCGACACAAGCGACAATTCGCACCTTTTCCCTAAATGTACCAGCACCTGCAGCATCGTACTGACTGCATGTACAGATCTCTTGACCAAGGCGGATTCGTTACCAATCATCATCAACAAATGCGAATCCTCAAACAATATCGTGGTTGATAAGAGCACGAATTTTCCGGAAAAGGTGACCTTTTTTCAATAAGTTATCGAGATTTGCTCCAATATATTGTTTCTTTTCGGGTTGGGTGCGGGTTCCTTCTGCGTAGTCCCCTAGCAACGCCAAGAATGCCAGTTGCCAAACCAGCGATTGGGAGAGTACCGATGCAACGAATACGAATATTCAAACTGACCTTGCAAACGACGAATCGATGCGTCGCCGACCAACACAAAAATCAATCACTTCGGCCACTCTTCTCTCCCCTCCGCCACGAAGGCGAGGCGATAAATTGGATACGGTTCGTAAAATTAAGCCTAGGCACCAGCAACCTTTACGCTCAAGTTCGGTCAAAGGTCATCCGTATTTTTCTATTACCACAATTTTAGCTTCTACGAACTTCCGTTTCACCCGCAAATCCTATTATCTCACCAAGTAATACGATACGCTCACAGCAGTCCAGTGTGCTGAATACGTCTGTGGCAAAAAAGAAACCGCGGACGGTTCACATCGATGTATACTGCACTGGTTCCGATGCAGAATCGTTTTCTTCCTCTTCATGCTGTTCTTCGAGTGGTGACGATGAAGAAAATTCGCAAGGAGGAATATCATCGTCCTGCTCCTCGGGCAGTCGATTCGACACGAGCCATATGATGGAGCTAAAGTCCAATTCGAAAATGGCCCATCCTAGCATCTTCGAGTCGGAGGAGATGAAAGTGCGACATAAACGCGCCGGAAAGCACGAAGTTCCGAGGCGTTTGATGCAGCAACCAATCGGTATGAATAGATATAGATCACCTGTGCTTTTTGAAGAGGGAACAAGCTAGTCATCTTTGTGTCTTTTTTTTAATGTAAATTGTAGAACAAAACACGCTGTCCACCATTGGCAGTTTAAAGAAATCGGCAGGAGAATCAAGTAGACATGGCCGAATAAAGAAATGTACGACAAGCGATGAAATCAACGAATCGAAGCACATTCTCTTTAGCAAGCATTTAGGCGACGTCGCCGCACAGCCAACCGAAGTGAAAGACTTCAAAGTCTACTTTCGGCGTGACGTGAGTGACGATGCGATCAGTTCGAACTACGCCATGTCGAATCGTTCGACGCGTAGGGATATCACTGGGAGCAGTCTGTCGAGCATCATGGCTGGAGGCGTTTGCGACGAGGTTGAAGAGTTAGAAGAGACTACAAATAGCAACGTAAAACTGAATCGAAGTGGAACATCGGGAACCCAGTCGGACAGCTTCGAGTACGAAAACAGCGAGGATCGCATCCGTATATATGAAATGGAGCGTGTGTGGAACCAGCAGCACTGGAAATCTCCCTCAGTAGAGCGTAAACTGCTCGAGCTCCACAACCCCAATCACTTGGGGAAGCAATCGCCGTTACTATTCCGAAGTGATTCAGAGAACAATCTCACTGAATCGGATCACAGCTTCGTGTACGACAATGCTCCTTCTTCGTTGCAGTTACACGCGACCCATCACGAGTCTAACCCCTCACTGAACGAGTATAGCGATTCGAGTCCATCGACGGTTAAAAGCGCATCGCAAAGAACGCCAGAGAGCGGTCGAGCTTTTCTTCAGCAGGCTGTACTTGCAGCAACCTTGCAGCAGCAACAACAACAACCACGAGGATTTTCTCCTGTAGAAGGCTATACCAACGAATATCTAGCTATTGCTAGACGCTTTGGAAGCTTAATTATGGGACGCCGAAAACCGGGAACACATATGGGTCCGGTGCGAAATCCAGAATGTCCTTGTGCCCACTGTCGCCGGTGGATAGCAGAGCGGGAGAAGGGTGGTGAAAGCGTCACTGTTGGTGCTCGAGAACGAGCTTTTTCCGTAGATGGAACGGCAAACCCAAGCAACATCGTCGACATGCGCCGACGGTTGCACATGAGAAACCTCCTCTAGCTTCTCTCTTATGTCTCACAAAAATAGTATATTCATGTTTTATTCTGCTGTTCCTAAACCACTATCTGCCGCAAAACGCATTTCAATATTTTTTTATCCCGTTTATAATGCAACGTTTAATTTTAATCGGCAGCTTAGGATTGTAAACTCGATCCTGAAAGCCGAGTGTGTGTTTTCTTCATTTAGAAAAAAGTGTATAATTGTATTGAATATAGACTTCGATCAAATAAACGCATTAAAATGTTCATTGAATTTACGAGAAACAAATCCTGTTTACATTGATTTTCTAAAATTCTTAGATTCTTAGAATTCTTGATTTAGAAAAAAAGATGATAAATGTAGATAAAAATTTGGATTATGCTATAAGTTATCTCGATGAAGACACTTTTATTAACATATCATCCTTCAATATGTTTGAATATTCCCTTTAAAGGCTCAAGGTCGTCTGTCTGAATCATCTCGCAAGCTTGATCTGCTGCGTAAAGCGCTTGAGTTACGCCGCCTGGAACTGCCGCAGGACTGTCCAACAGCTCAGCAGCTAAAAGCAGAACTGCAAAATGTGCAAGCCTCAAGCCCTGGACCGGTGCAGTACACCATGCGCAACTCGTTCCGTGGCAGTTTTCAGGGCAAACCGACACACAACCAGCAGTCGTTCAGTCGATGTGCGGCCGTCACTGGTAAGCTCGAGGTGCGCCTCATGGGGTGTCAGGATCTACTCGAGGACGTGCCGGGTCGTTCACGACGCGACAAGGACTCCGGAACTTCTAGTCCCGGTGATTTGAAGAGCTTTGTCAAGGGCGTTACCAGCCGAAGCTCTTCGAAAAGCTACAGCGTGAAGGACGAAACCTCTTCGGAGATCATGGCCGTGATAAAGTTAGACAACATAACCGTCGGACAGACATCCTGGCGCCCCTGCTCGCAACAGGCCTGGGATCAGCGGTTCAGCATCGATCTAGATCGATCGCGTGAGCTTGAGATTGGCGTTTACTGGCGTGATTGGCGTTCGCTTTGTGCAGTGAAATTTCTACGTCTAGAGGAGTTTATCGACGACATTCGGCACGGAATGGCACTGCAGCTTGAACCACAAGGTGTGCTGTTCGCAGAGATAAAATTCCTTAATCCAATGATATCGCGCAAACCCAAGCTACAGCGTCAGCGTATGATCTTCAATAAGCAGCAGGTGAAGAACATTCCTAGGGCAAAGCAGATGAACATCAATGTGGCTACCTGGGGTCGATTGCTAAAGCGTAACACGAGCAGTGCACCATCGGCAGGGGGAATGTCTGTTCACGGAGCACTCATAAGTACACCATCGACGGCACCTTCCACACCCAGTGGCCCGGTGACCGCACTTCAGTACGATCAGCTGCACATGGACGACCCGGTGGAGACGCTTGGTGAATCGGCTAACCTTGCCGTCGTGGGGCTTGGAGGTGGTCGCCCCTTAGGTAAATTCTAAACATGTTATCGGTGTCATTGCAAAAGTCTAATTGTCCTTTCTACCTTGCATGTAGGAATCCACGGCGTTAGTATACTACCCGAAAGTCCTTCTTCTCATTCGTTGCAAATACAAGGCACAACGAGCGTGCTCTCCGGGGGACGTCCCCTACCGCCTCAGTCCATCAGCACGCCATCCAGTTTCCGGCAGAAGAAACATCCGATGCCATCGCCCCGGCAAGCAACACCACCAAAAATCGACCATGAGGTAAGAAACGATCATCGGATTATCATCGAGGGACGGTACGTTCATTATGCAATTTTGATTCATAGGATTGGTTATTAGAGACAGCTTTTAGTGAACACTCAACGAAAGAGATGGGCGGATAAGCATTATTACAGTTATTGCTTTATGTAAAGCACAATTTTCGGTGGACTGCTGCTTGTATAAAATGTGGCATTCTGACGTCGGCAAGACGAATGACGCAAGGAAAAGGAAGGGTACATACTATGCATCGTACATAAATCGGCGACCGACGACGGGCTACCTTATCTTTGTTTTTAGCTGTTTTATATCCCATGTTACATAGTGCTTTGTGTATATCTCTCTTCCCTTCCCTGCTCTCCCATTTGTCTCCACGAAGATTATCACTTATCTCTTATCTGATTTAGATGGCATTATGTCGCTCAGAAGGTGTTGAAGGGTTCAGGATCGGCAGGGTTGAATTTACGAACGCCGTCAAGGTTGACTTGTGTGAGAAACCACGTCAGGTCCTCCCTCTGTCGGTTTATCTGCTCTCTTTTCCTTTGCTCTCTCCATGTATTTGCATCGCCATATCCCTCTCTATCTCTTTTATCTCTATAATGCATATACAACATATACATATATATTTCTCTATTCCTAACTTTTTCGCGGTTGGTCCATTTTGTTCAGTACTGAAACCTAATTCCTTGCATTTGGTTGGAATTGAGTGTGCTCCTGAAGGAATACGTTTGGCTTTGGTGCTTTTCCGTTTCCTGTGCGATCGTTCATTCGGCTGTTGGTGGTGAATGCAACTCGCACACCTGATCAAAATGACGCTTAAAAGAAGAAATGCGTGCCGAAGTCTGTACTATAATCGTAACCGCAGAGCCGTAGCTCCTAGTAGGCGTAATGAAATGGATTCCACCAACGTCGCCACTAAAGAAGTGGCATTCTACCTCGATCATCCCTTTCGACGAAACAAGAAAAGGGTCAGTGACACCCTTGTTACACACTAGATTTTACTGACATTCGATTTTGGGATTTTATGTCAAACTGGGTTCTGGTAGGAACGTTTGACAGGAAATTATCATCGGCTCGTGTAATAACGTAAGTTCTGCAAAATGGTTTCTTTGAGACTTGGTCACAAACAAAACCACACCTGCCATTAGCAAATCATCGTCGAAATCCATATTTCGAACATTTTAACAACACCTCCTGTTGAAAACAACGAATAGTTCGTCCGTAGTTCCAAAAACCGTCACTTTGACAGAAAAATTCCAACCGAAAACAAATCGGAAACTGTCGTGTTGGGTCCCGATTTTATAACCACAATATGTCTGTCAAACTCGATTTGACACTATTTTCCAAAATCGAGTGACAGTAAAATTGTGTGTGTAATACGACTACAAGCCAGCGAATTAAAAGTAGAGTATCCTCAACACCAGGTGTGTTTCAAAATGTTTTCTTGGACAGGGCATTGTGTCAGTTTTTCAATTTTTCGACGGGTAGCAAAGCAATTTTATTTACTTTTTTGCCGCCTCCCGTTTGTCTATCGTGCCACAGTTGTCGAAACGTTGCAAGGGAAGTTTTAAAGTGATTGTTAAATTTTGAATGATGTTTTGCATTCTATTAAGTTACTAGTATAATTAAATAAGACAAGGTTTGATTTACCAAGCCATGTCTGAAAACGGAACAGATAAAAGATGTTTGTTTTTACAAAAAATCCCATTGGATTTAATTTACCGCGAATAACAGTCTTTAAAAAAAATTAGTGGCAACTTAATCTGGCACTTAAATTCTGTATTGCCTTAGTGAAAATAAAGACTGAACGTTTTAAAATGTTCTTGCTGCATTATCAATGCAATACGGTATTTCAACAGATTACTCGCGTTGCTGTTGCATGTTTAGCCAATGATTTAGATGGGACAAAGATGCCCATCTAATGAATATAAAATGGGATAGCATTTCACTTATTTTCCATTTTATTGTCCAATGTAAATGATAACCTTTTGCATTCTCAGAAGAATTTTTATCTTTTCTGTTTCAGCTCAATCGCTTTAAACACATAATAAGTCGGTTTATTTGTTTCACATTGTTTTTACTCTCTTTCTCCCGCGGAATCGTGCGTTTCTGCTTCTTTTTCTTTCTCTTTCTTTCTTTCTTTCTCTCATGCACAGTTGGAATATGCATTAAGCAAATTCGATTTTCTTCACCAGCTCGATAGTATTAATGGGGTTAGTTTGTATGAAAACAAACCACAGCCACAACAACTAGAATCAGCAGCAGGAACCATGCAAATAAGAAGTTGTGATATGGAAATTAGTCCTCCCACCATCGTGTCTCCTACATCGCCGTTCGCGATTAACAATTGCGATGTCCCACCCGCACTCCCGACGACCCCACCACCCGCACACGCTAGGTCAAAGCCCCCACCACTGACAGCAGTATTACAAAAATCTCTTTCCGGAGATCTCTTGCGACCGGTTCTTGCTCTTCCGCCACCGATACTCTATGGACCAGACGGAGAAGATGTTAATGTTAACAGTTTGAATAACTATCGAAACAATCGGGGCAGTTACTACAGTACCGTGTCCTCCACGGGAAGTCCAATCGTAGAAGAACCACCGTCGCCGGCGCCTTGTCAGATGCAATACGTTCAGTTTCCTGGAGAGGAAGAAACATTCGACAGTATCATTGAGGTCAGAGACTGAACTGTGTACACTGCTTTCAACCACGCCAAAGCATCCCAACGCAAATGCCATTCATTATTTTAGACGCCCTCGGGAGGTTCAAACGCTGCGCACTTCTCCCTATCTTCGATGCCTTGTATTCTGTATTATTTTCCTAATGATTTCGTAATTTCTGCAGTTTTCACATTGTTCAGTATCGTTTAAACAGCTTTCACTCGTGTTTGTGCTGATTATTCTAGCTTTTTTGTTAACCTTAACTGTACAAAGATATATAAACCTTATCTGTAAAAGGTGATCATTCCAAAATCAACCCAAAAGAATCTACATCTCCGTTCCTTAGCATTAACAATTCTATCTTCTATAAGATATTCATTCCAAATCATAATTGCACGCACGTTTCAGCTATGTCGACCCAGAATATCCCAGAGCCGTACTTTACACTCATTAAAAATCGTTAATAATCTAATATGCTAATAGCCAATCAGCGAACTATGATATGAATCCATGATTTCGTGATTTTTAACACGGTCAATATGTTGCTTGGTGAAAAAATAGTCCTCCATTTATGTTTGTGTTTGTCGAGGTCTGTTGAGTGTAAAAGAAACGGTTTCAGATGCTTTCCTACATCGGTTATTTTCAGCTGCTTTCAAACCGTGTGCATATGTTTTGCGTTATGGATTATTTATTATTACCGGATTTGTGTTATTTTCAGAAGCTTTCAAACCCTGTGCATATGTTTTGCGTTATGATTTTAATGTTTTTAGTTTTATTTCTTATTCCCATTATCATTTCTACTGCTTTTCTGAACTCTTATGTTTTCTTTGGGCTGCTTCTGACGACTGACACGACTCACTCTGTTTATTCCTCCATTCAAAGAAACTGAACTTTATGCGTGTCTATTTACCTTCCTCTCGTGCTAGATCCTTCCTTTCGATCAGCTCACGATTGGTGGCAACGTGGTACCGCCTCCTTTACCGCCTCATCAGCATCATGCGTCTTCCGTTATCGCGGCGCAGGTGGCATCACTGGCTCCTGCGGCCGCCTTACAGGCCAAGCAGCAACAACTGTTGTATCAACAGCAACAGCAGTTACTACTTCAACAGCAGCAACAACTGTCCCATTCCCAGCCATCATCAGCACAACTGCAGGCCAACCCAGGCCAATCGTCGAATGCTGGTGGAGTAACGTTGGTTGACGTGGCTGTCAACGTTGCGGCGGGTGCCATTGGTCCCCCAGTAAATAGGCGCCAGGGACCGGCCGTACGTACCCTCCAATATCGGGACAGTGCTTACGAAAGTCACCGTCACTCGCAGAGCGGCAGCGGTGGTGGAAGTGGTGCTACTAGCGGTAGTGGTATGTCCATCGAAAGCTTCCGGCTGCTGAGTGTACTGGGGCGGGGCCATTTTGGCAAGGTGATACTGGCGCAGTACAAAATGACGGGCGAATATTTTGCCATCAAGGCACTGAAGAAGGGGGATATCATTGCGCGGGACGAGGTTGAATCGTTATTAAGCGAGAAGCGCATCTTTGAAGTTGCCAACACAATGCGCCATCCATTCTTGGTGAATCTGTTCTCCTGCTTCCAGACAGATGTGAGTAAATGACTAAATTAGAAGTGGTACACTCTAACATGCATCGGAATCGACGAATGTGTTAATCGTCCAACATTATTTTACAGCAACACGTCTGCTTCGTGATGGAATATGCTGCTGGCGGTGATCTTATGATGCACATCCACACGGATGTATTCTCTGAACCCAGGGCTGTTTTCTATGCGGCATGCGTTGTGCTCGGGTTACAATATTTACATGAGAGCAAAATCATCTACCGCGACCTGAAACTCGACAACCTCCTGCTGGATACGGAAGGTACTGGAAATGTGGACCTTGGCATTAATGGTGATAAAATTGTTAGTAAATTAAAAGTAATTTTTGCACTAACATTTCAGGTTACGTGAAGATTGCTGATTTCGGTCTTTGCAAAGAGGGAATGGGATTTGGAGATCGCACTGGAACATTCTGCGGTACTCCAGAGTTTTTAGCCCCGGAAGTGCTCACAGAAACGTCTTACACCCGTGCGGTCGACTGGTGGGGTTTGGGTGTGCTTATATTCGAAATGTTGGTTGGAGAGGTATGGCAATTGAGGAACCGTAAATTAGTGCGATGGGTTGAACCTTTTTTTTATTTCCCCATTTCAGTCTCCCTTCCCCGGTGATGATGAAGAAGAAGTGTTCGATTCGATCGTGAACGATGAGGTTCGCTATCCGAGATTCCTTTCGCTGGAAGCGATTGCAATTATGAGAAGAGTACGCAAAACGTGTAACACACGTTTGCCGGCAAAATTTTAATGAGTGGTATTTTTTCATTTCCATTCAAGTTGCTACGAAAGAATCCGGAACGGCGACTTGGTTCATCGGAGCGTGACGCGGAAGACGTAAAGCGTCAAGCATTTTTCCGCAACATCGTTTGGGATGACCTTTTGCTCAGGAAAGTAAAGCCGCCGTTTGTGCCAACAATTGTAAGTGATAAAAAAGGTTATATTGCAAAAAGTTCCGTCAAGCAAAACATATTTATGGACATATTCCCTCCGATTTCTATGTTAGCGCTCACCGGAGGATGTCTCAAACTTCGATGAAGAATTCACATCGGAAAAACCAGCCTTAACCCCTCCCAAGGACCCCCGCATCCTCACCGAAACTGAGCAGACTTACTTTAAGGACTTTACCTACATTGCCGACTGGTGTTAAAACCAAGATGACGATACGGCGAATAACAAAATGGATGTTAACGATTAACTATATAATTATTGTTACTAGTTTTTAATAATTTTCCAGGAAGCCTGAAAAGAACATCCCAATTCATAAAAAAGATAATGGTGGATGTAACTGTGCCCTCGTTGTGCTTGGAATGACTAGATGCGTCCTATTGGAGTCGTATGAGAGCAAGTGAGATTGTTTTCTCGAGTTTTGCCTACCCTTGTGCACGAAAAAAAATCAAACCTGAAATTATGCACCCCTTCACAGATACAACGCAAGAGAAGGGTTTAGTTTTATCGGATATATTGAACGAGGAATTCGGACGTTAGACAGCTCATGAAAGCACTGCTTAGCAGATAAGAAGCGAGGTAGCGAATGTGCAAGCAAGGTGTGCCTTTAAGTGGATTCATGAGTCAGCATTTGTTCTTAAGGCAATATATAGCCTAGATGCCTAAAATATAGAGAGATTTGATGTACGGTGTAAGAAAAGACAAACAACATGGATTATCTCTATAATGGATGCAGAAGAAATCGCTTCAGATGTACCAATGCGCTCGTTTCTAAGATAACATGGCATCCGGAAAAAGAAAAAAAAATCTATAACAGGAAACCGAATTATTGTTATTATTACTGTTTGATCATACCGGCGCATTGTTACGTGTTTTAATGCAGTGTTATTATTGCAGGTTCCAAACGATCATTGATTTGAAGAAATGATTCGCATTAAATGTTAAATGTTAAGTTGAGTACCTAATTAAAATTCCATTAGTCGCATCGTCATAGTCGCAGTCATGCCTCGTGGGTCAATGCTACGATTCGTCACTTTGTTATATACCCTTTGATTCTGTTTCTTTACTTTCTTTATCAATTCTATTTAAAAACATAAATTGACTTACTACTAAGCAAATTCAGGCACGCCCATTATTTAATAACACGTTGCTGTTGTTAATTGCAATGAAAGGTGACCATCTTTATCACAGAAAGATTAGTAATAACTAGCTAGCCAGGGTTAAACCATTTAGTTTGGAAGAAGTAGCTAGATTACGTTCCGGCAACGGTATTTATGAGCGCTTTTTGCAATCAGAGGGGATGGGAAATGCAAAGGAGCAAAGAAACGTAAGGGAACGTCTGGTAAAGTAGTATTTTATGTTAAATATTTCTACAAGCTCAAAAAACTTGATTGTAAAAATCAGCTTCTTTAACAATTGTGCGGCAAGAATATAATCCAAAAGCGTAGCATCATAGAGATAGTAAAATGTGGTAAAGAGCTAAGGGAAGTTCACGACACCATATTAATGCATTTTGATTAACACGCGTGTTAGCTTTCAACATATCTAAACAATCCTACTTTAAGTTCTAACACACTTATGAAAGAACAATATGCCTGTTAATGTTATACTTATGTATCCTCCAAACTTTTTACGTGTGTTCAGGATATTTTATTATTTGTTTCTCTCGATGGCATATACCTTTTGACGTGCAAGTTTGCCTTTCGATAGATTTTTCTCAGTTATGTTCATCAAACCTGGTAAACTTTTATACAACAGCACTGTAGAACTCGAATCACAGATGGCCAAAACAATAGTGTTAACTTTCTCCCCATTTGGAAGTTCCACTGATTTGCGGAAGCAGTCTAATTTTGAAAATTCTATCTCTCCTGTAGCTAGTACAGGGATAAAAACCTCGAACGGTGCTGTTGAATCTGGTTCATTTTTAGCTGTTACATATATCTCACGCAGATGTTCGGCATAGTGATACTGGACGTCGTGAAGATTCTTTTCTAAAATTAATACAAATTATTTGGGGAAACGCTGTAGGGCTTGGATACTAGTTTAGCGCGGTACCTTCGGTAAGATGCACATACACACGGTAAGCGGCATAGCAAAGTGCTTCATCTCTGCACCCAAGTGAACGAATGGACTTCAGCTGTGGACAAGGAAGTTAATAATATCACGGGATCTTTTTATCGTATATTGCAATCGCTTACTATTTCATGTAAAATGTCCATCGTAAACTACAAACGTAGCGGTGTTTTGTTATTATTCACTACCAGCAACCACCGGCTGCTTTGACATTTGATGATATTCCCGGTTATCAGTACCGTTTCCGAAGGGCTTTCAAAAACATTTCAGTGGCGATGTGAAATAATCAATTTAAAATGGTGGCGAGTAGAATGCAGTATGACTTTTCGTGAGGTACATGATAAGAAAAATCTTACGCAAATGTTTTGCTTATTCAAAATTATTTAGATGTTGTAAGCCTATAATTAAAAAGCGGGCTTTCTCGGTTACTTGAACCATACAACCTTGAGGTATAAACACAGCTGCATTGTGTCCAAGTTGTGTCACTTCTCCTTTTCCCCTCTGTTCGAGGAGGAGAAAAATTGTGCGCTTCCTCCAAATAGTTCCTGGTCCCCTGTTACCAAACACCATATTTTTGGTTTGTAAATTACTCGCGCTGCTTGGAATTAATTGAACGGAATTGAAGGCTACCTCCTGATCGTTCCTGCTCTCTTATTACCAGAGACCGTATTTTTGGTTTGAAAATGACTCGCGCTGCTTGGAATTAATTGAACGGAATTGAACGCTACCTCCTGATCGTTCCTGCTCTCTTATTACCAGAGACCGTATTTTTGGTTTGAAAATGACTCGCGCTGCTTGGAATTAATTGAACGGAATTGAACGCTACCTCCTGATCGTTCCTGCTCTCTTATTACCAGAGACCGTATTTTTGGTTTTGAAAATGACTCGCGCTGCTTGGAATTGAACACAATGCACACCTCCTGATGGTTCCTGCTCTCTTGTTATCAGACGCCAAATTTTTGGATCGCAGATTTCGAAACGATCGAGAACGGAACCGGAGAACTACGAACGAGCACGTGACTACAACGAAGCATGGCTTTCGGACGATATAAGAAAATCAAAGAAGCATCAAGTTTTCCGACTCGCGACTATTTTATTATAATTACAGAATAAGCAGTTTTCAATGTATTAATAATCTTTGTTTGTTGATTTTTTTCTGTGTTGTTTCATTTTGTTCAGTGTGTCAGTTAGTCAAATTTCCTGCATTTTAGAACTGGGATTTTAACGTTGTTGTTGGAACATTTATCTGCGGGAATCTTCATGTTTTCTTGCTGATTCGTCATTTCTAATCAGAGCTGCTCATTACAGACGTTGCGTAAAATAACCCCCCCCCCCCCCCCCCCCCCCCCCTCCTATAAGGACTGACAATTTTGACTAGAGTTATACGTTTTTTCATCATATATTCTTGCTAGCTTTTAAACAGTGCAGTTTTTCATTGCCATTCTGTTTATCCCATATACCTACTTGTGTCTATAGCTCCCTCTTTCCCTATGTCTATGCTCGTTGCACACATAGCATTATTTTGGTGAACGAATGATTGGTTTTCGATATTTGAAAACAGGTTTTGGACAGATTGTTTCCTTTATCGTTTTCTTGGGCAATGTTTTGAAAAGACGGGAAAAGTTGATGTTTTATTCCAGAGCTAGGTGGTTTGTTATTCAATATGTGCCATTTAATAAGTTCTGGGCATGACGGCCTTCTACTGTGCCAAATACGTACGTCAAATGTTGATTATTTACTAGTCTAGAAAAATAAATTTACCATTACCTTCTCATCTTTCGTTTCTGCGCACATTTTTGTGTTGCCTATATATATAATTCTTGCTCGGCGATAGTAGATGATAGATTTGAATTTTAATATTATTTTTGTGTTTGTCTTGTCACGCATTTTTGTTCTTCTAAATGTCTGTAATAATGGGTACTCTTTCTTTATCAGGTCAGGAGGGATGTGCGACGGAATGGGATATTCATTAGAGTTTTTTTACTTATGGACTAAGAAAAACGTATCTCTTTATAACTCACATCTTCCCTATCACCATACTCATAAGCTTTTAATCGCTTCCAAAACACTGGAAGCCGGCTGCTCTTTGCACGCGCCATTTTTTTAGTTTTTCGTCTTCGCTTGCTTCCTTACTATACATCTCTATTAATTACACATTATTGGGCACCTACCGAGACGTCTTTTACAATTTCCGGATAGATTGGGACTAATAGCAATAAGAATGCAATAATACGCAACTACAGTACCGCCTGCTATTTACCTCTTCGTTTCTTTTTTTTTTACTATACTCTAGTAACAACGATTGCATGAAATACGAGCTTCAAACACCACCTAAGCTGCTGTATGGTGAAAAAGTGTGCTAGGAGGAAGTAAGGTAAGAAAGGCAACGTAAACATAACACAAACATAAAAATAAATATACATAAACGGTTTCCCTGCAGGCCACGTGATCTGCAAATGATATGAATCTTTCCTCTTTTAATGATGAGCTATATATCAGGAGATACACACACCAATACTCACAATATGTTCTTAAAACAAACAAAATTCTATTATTCGATATCCTGTACTTAAGGTTAGCATTACTATACATCGTAAAATGACACAAGCTAAACTAAATCACAATGGTGTTTGCTCATTTTACAATTGGACATTGATGCTTAGGGCACAGGAATGAATAGGTAATACCACTTTTTTTCGATTACCATTAGCGATGATTCCCATTAACATTCTCATGATGCTTGGTTATACACTTAGCAAAGCGATTGCTGGCATATTGCTTGGTTGTAAATTTACTGCTCATCTTATGTCTTGGTTCGTTGCTACACCGGCATGTTATACATGTGTGTGAATCATTATTTTAGTAAAACCAGTACGAACGAAGAGAGTGCAAAACCAAAATCACCTGAGACAACTCAACTTGTGGCTAGCTAATGTGCCTAAACAACCCACCACCTCACCTTTTTCAATGAGACCAGGTGCGCTGTAGACCGATACAGCCCTGCTACTAGAAGCAACGCACTGGGGCACTAACTTACGTTTGATTCTTGTCCCTGACAGTGGCTATATTAATGCTTCTTTATGTGCTGGTCGGCTGACGGAAAAACAACGATTTTGTCGATGGTAACCATTCAACCATTATCCTTTCAACCAACCGTTCAATTTGATGTTCTGACCACTGTGGTTCTCCCCTTACTTGACGCAAAAAGGGCCAGTTCTACGCTAGTACCATTCTTTTTCCGTTAATTTCGACATGCTTTGGGCATGCTTTAGGCCGCTTCGTGCTGGTAAGCTTGCCACAGCCTCTAGCAAATTTTCTAAAAAAAACCTTACACGTCACTGTGTGGTCATTGCAAAACAACCATTACAACGCCTCCACACGTAAAATAACTCCGATTTTCGTTGCTTTTGGGTAGCGCTAAGTACTTCGCAATTTTAACCTTAGCCACCAAAGCAATCATTTTCGAAAAAGCCAGCATCAAACTATCTATTGGTTGGTTGAGCGTAGTACTGGTTCTTCTTTCATCGTGCGTACGATCCCCACTGCCAATGTTTTTGGATGGAATTATTGCTCCCTTCTGGAGAGGAAATTTGGGGTTGATCATTATCTTCCAATGGGTTAAGCACACAAAGGGATACTGCTTGTTCTCTGGACCTATACCAAAAATTCTTCTACTAACCAACTGCTTTTGACCGCCTGGTGCTAGTGAGGTTGCAGGATGCAACGTCGCTTAATATGTTACTGTTTCTGAAGTGGATTGCATTATAAGTGTATTACTTATTTTCCATTTATCAAATTTATGCTCGTGGACGTGATGTGTTAAACTACCGCAATTGTGAGCATGCATGCTGCTTGTGATTTGCTTAAAAGCTTCCTAGTTTAGTTCAGCTGTGCGTTGATCTCATCCCTAAATGGAATGGATTGGATTTGAGATGCACCTGAATCGAGTAGACTCCCAAAGAACGATAGCAATTCATCGCTCGTCTTTACCATTCCTATCGCTTTGATTCAACAATAAGATTTGCTTTCGTCATTTCGTCGGACGCGTCTCTTCTTACCAATAGAAAAAAGAAAATGTTTTACATCCAGAAAACGGTACAATTTATCAACTACCATATAGTTTCACATTCATGAACGGACGAAAAACGTATATAGATTTGGTTTCATTTCTATCGAAAGAGGGATGGAATCGGGTTCACACAGTTCAACAACAGTGGCTTTTTTCTGCGGTGCTAAACATCGCTCGATCAGACATTTTAAATATTACCTTGCGTTGATTTTCTTCTGGAGCGACGGCAATGCAATCACTCGAGATAAATTGAGCATAGCAAACGTTTCATCATGCTTTGCAAGTCCATTTGAGACTATTGGGTTCATCAGAAATGAATTGATAAAACGAAACGATCAACAACGTTCCAAAATTCTAACAATTATGCCAAACAAGTGTATGAATAAAAAACCACTGCCAATCGAAGTACTCAACCGATCATCCGTGGAATCGTTCACAAAAGGCCCTGTATACTTTCCCCCTTACATTCGATCGTAGTCCGATGCTAGGAACCTTTCCTTTTCTACCCGTTTGTTCTAGCATTTTCGCTTTTCGTCCTGAAGATGCGCAGACACAAGTCAACCTACTATCAATCGAATCCACTACCTGGACTATCTATGCGTAATCACACCAAAGTGCAGCTTACATAGAAAATGTTCACATGAGTGAATAGCAAAACATATTGAAAATACTTTTTCTATTTTGCTCTTTACATTGTCTTTGTTGACGTCGATAAAGCTGACAAACCCGCGAGTCGTCGTGAGGGCGAAATATTTAGTTGAATGTGGTGCGCTGTGTTATGTTAGCTACATTTCACGATTGTTAATCGTGTTTTTTAAGTTTCGTTTCGCTTCGATTACGATGATTCTATCCCATTTCTTCCATCGTCGCATTTTGAATGGCTTTAATAGATACATGCCTGGGCAAAAGGAAGTCAACATTCGTTGCGGGGATAAGAAGTTTGCAACTGCTAGCTTGTCGCAGACTTGAAGCTCTCTTCTTAGAATATATGTATTTATGTTCTGTACTATTTATTCTATGTTCAAATTGTAGAATTTTTGGCGCCTGTATTCGGTGTATGGGAAAAAGCATCTCATGTCAAAAATTAGGAAATTCAGGAAGTAATTTGTATAAAGAGACTACCACAAAAACCATTTTAGCGTGTAATAATTTCTCATATGTCATCTTCAGCGTCGTTTTTAAGTTCGTGTCTTCATAAAACTGCACATATAGCTATCTAAAGGTACTGGGTTAAAAGTATATGAATATGAAGATTTAAATCCTCACACACCACTATAGGACTCTGGATAACACTTTTCCTCACCTCGGTACCGATAGTACACATTCACCGAAGGTACACTGTTTTAATTACCACGGGTAAATGCCGCAACCGAGGTTGACTTTGGTACAAATCGCTTTCGACTGGTGAATGGCCTCAACGAGCACTGCGCCGTGCTGAGGCCACGGTTGAATGCGTATCATTTGCGCGATGCGATTGTCGCCATTCCAGGGTTGCCGGGCAATACTCTTCCAACCTTTGCGCCACCACCAAGTTCAGCTTAAATCATAAAAGACGAAAAGAGTAAAAATAGGTACATTGGAAAATCATACATTATCATGTAAAGTTAAACTTTACCTTTCATCTTTTCCGCTTTTTTTAACTCACGGATAGCACGACCCCGTTTGTCGAGAATTAACTTGTCCGCGCGTACGAAAATTCCATGCTTTGGCCGACAATCAAAGTATTGCATGCCCTGCACGGTTCCGTCGTTCTTGCCGGTAGGTGTGTCCAACTCAACTCCAATCCAAGTTCCTCCCTGCAATACAGAAAGATGGAAGAGAAAATCTTCCTATAAAAGCATCCAAACCATTTATACGATCACCAGATCCGGCAAGAATACTTACTTGAAAATGAGTGGCCCCGATGAAGGAAATTACCCCACTGGTGTTATACGGTCGTATTAAAACAGATTCCCCAACAACGATCCAATCTGGCATCATCTCTTGTTTGCCCGGCGTTAAAGTGAAACTGGTGTCCATTTCTGAAAACATCAAGCAGGGCATACGTTAAGCAAATGAAGTTAAATGTTGCACATCTTCCTTACCACCCGCTTGTTTGTTCTGTGAGCCGTTATGATCGCTTTCTACGCTCTCATTAACATTTTGTGTCGATTCGGTCATCGATTCGGCGATCGATGAGACGGTGCTTACAGCAGATTCGGACAGCTTGTCGGTTCCTAAATCTTCAACGCCTTCATTCTGTTGATCCTCTTGTGGAGGAATCGTTTCCCGAGCGGTATTTAGCAAACTGCTACTGTCATCGAAAATCTCAAAATTGGTATCTTTGAGGAACGGATTCACCCGCTTCGGGATCTCGACGATGGTAGTCGATGGGCTGCTATATCCATCGATACGTGCCGTCATCAGTGTACTTTCGGAGACAGAAGTTGAGGCCTGAGGCGTCTGAGAGACCGTGACATCCTCATTTTCCGGTGTTTTGGCATTTGGACTGAGCGTGATTTGTTCTTGCATTTTGTTGGACGGTGACATCGTTTCTGGTGGTAAGTTCAGAAAAGTGACGATAAATATGACAACTGAAAGGTGCCTACTCAATCCAATAGTTACCCGGCGTTTCTCCAACGCTTAACGATCGGATGGAGTATGTATCGTCGTTGGTCAGGTTGCTACAAGAGACAGCTTGCGATCCGTAGCCACTAGAAGTGGATGAACTCATACTAGGCGTCATGTGTCCGGCGAGGTTGGATTGATACTTGGTTCCATTAGCACTACCGCTGCTCCCGCCCGACACGGGTGCCGAAGATATGCCACCCATTGACGATGATTCCATCTTAGATTTGCCGCTGAACTTGGTTCCCTCGGCTCCACCGACAGTGGTGATCGCTCCACCCGTAGTGGACTGGCGCTTGTCGATATCTAGAAACGATTCCACCGTGTACGATGACTTCAGTTTCGACAAGGACGGCTTCTTCTCCATAGACTGATCATAGAAATCGTTGTAGTCAGTATAATCTGGTTCACTAAATCTATCTTCGCCTTCTTCTTCGTAACAGATCTGCTTTATCAGCGGTTCCTCGTGCAATGTTGTCATCCTTTGGGCCAATTTACTAGCAGCAGGGGACGCTTAAGAAAGAAAGTAACCACCGATTGTATTAGTGAACAATAAAAAGACTACGAAGAAGATTGTTGAGACGAAAACTATGAAGAAGTTATAATAATCACATGAGAAACCCAATGGGATTGTTTAATAGATTAAGTTGAAAAAAATACATCAAATGTTGATGAACAAAGTAACACGGGAGTGAAAGCAAGCACATACAAACAGCACAAGCCTTACAAGGGAAATAATGAACAAATTATTCGGTAAGAAAAACTATACAGCACATTATGAATTTGGAGCTACGTACGTTTGGTTGGCTGCAGTCGTAGTGCATTGAGATTGATATTGAGATTGAGGAATGTGGGGCGAGCTGCATTCCATTTGTTAGTGAGCATGTAACGTTAATAGTGGAATTACATTTTTAAATAAAACCATTCGCAATAATAAATCACTTCAAAGGATTCAGAGAATTTCTTCGTCTTCCAACATAACCGTAAGTATGAGAACTAAGAGACGTAAAAATTGCACAACATTTCGATATATTCGGATTCGAATAGAACATTGGCCGGTACACCCGTAAAATAAGTGAAAGTGACGATATATCAGCGCACTAGAGAAGAATTCGATGAAAGATCATTTTTGAACATATTTTACTGAAATTAACATCAACGATTGATTTTGATGGTGTACACAACACGGATAAGCTAGACATGGGACAATGTTGTTAAAGCCTCATTAAATAGGTTAGAAATTGCGATTTGCAGTAGCTTACCTATACCGTAGCTCGAGTTCGGTGATTCTTCACCAATGTTGTTATTTTTCAACTTTTGTCGACTTCCTGCAGCTGTCTCACGTGTGCTTTGGGCTAAGAATGAAAATGTCTCGTCAGCTCGTTACAAACCATCTGTATCAATTCTATATGCAGAAAATATCTACCAGCATTAAGACCCATCTTCAAATCGGCATACGATTCCGAACGTCCAATACTCAGCAGCGACTCGAACGAAGCATCGAAGAATCTCATCTGTAAAACAGTGCCCAAACGTTAGTAGGCGGATCAGTCTCAACACTCTTCAACTAGCAGAGCCTAACCGACTCACACTTATTATCGTTTTTGTTACTACCGTTCAACAATTTGATTAACACTGCTTCTACGTCAGTAACAATATATCAACCAAACCTGAATACATATTTTTGTATAGCTTATTACACTACGATACAACTGATATGACATACAATCCGAGTAGGCAAAGCCAACTAGGCTTTACAGACCAACTTAAAAGGTGGACAATTCTTGAGACGTGGCATTGCAAAAGCAACTTGCCTTCATGTCCATGAATCCATCCATGCATCCATCCATGAACTCCTTGAGCAACACTAACATACATGAATTGAAAATATCTCTTACGAGTGCAAAATTAAAAGTAAGTTCAAAAAGTTTAGATGACACGACTATCCACTATTTGTTTTGCTAAAAAATCAAACCAAACTTTACAATGTTTGTTGAAAGCAAATAATCATAAAGTGAAGGAACACTAATTAACAGTAAAAAACTCACAAAGACGAACAAGTTCTGTCTAGCGACCGATTACTTACTGTCATCGAGGTGGTGAGACTCGTACTATGCTCCCTGGCATCTTTTACGGCCTTTGGGATTTATTAATGTTTTGTATGTGTGTGTGTTTTGTGTTTGTATAGTTTCAGATTGTTTGTAATTTAGCACGGAGGCGAAGCGCGGTTGCATATAAATACCAAATTTGACCGACGTTTGAAGTGTGAACGGACGGGCATTTACCGATGAGAGCAGATAGATTGATTTGGCCACATGTGTAGGAAGAAAGGGATAATTTGATAGCGTTTGCACGTGCACAATGAACAGATCGATTTTGATTAGTGAGTAATTTTGGAGAAGAAAAAATAAAATAAACAAAACACAATTCGTGTGTAGATTGATGGTTAAGCGAACATTGAAAAGGCACCAAAAACACATATTTTAGCGTAGGACAAAGAAAGAGACAAAGAGTTAGACGGCAAGATATGGAGTAGAAGAAAGAGAAAGGGAGACATAAACAATCGTTAGAAGAAAGATTTAGATTTCGGTGTCGGTACCGTCAAATCAAAAAAGAAAGTGAGAGTTAGGTAAGACCGTACGAATATGTTTAAAGAACCAAAAATCAGCAATGGGAAAATCTTAGCGCAAAATTAGCAAGAGGTGTTTAGTGTGATATAATATCAACATTTGGAAAATTAAACAAAACAAAACATGTAATGGCTTTGAAACTTAAAGGAAATTAATGCTTAGTTCCAATCGAATTGAAAATTATAATAATGGAGAGCGAAAAAAATTTTAATTCAATTGCAAATACGACTGCAACATAGCAGCGGTGGGATGGCAAATTATGAAACAAGGTGTATTTTGTAATTAAAATGTAGTGGATGCTTTTCACGCAAGCTGGTATCGCGAAGACGTATGGGGGAATTACATTCATTTACGAAAGGCCAGACAAAAGTCAAAAAGTTATAACTAAGAAAAGGTGAGGTAAGCGCCAAAAGAGAATGTACGATTCTCGCGTACCAAGGATCACCACGCGTATGGTTCGGCAACGTAGCATAAGCTTACATAAAACTTTCTGTACATAAGGTGCAGCCGAAAGAAAATTAAAGGTAACATAGCGCCACAGGATCGGAACATAGGTGCGGATTGAGGGAAGTAAAACTGTAGTTGTTTTTTCCTATTTCTTTGTTGTTTTCGTTGGCGTACCTGTGAGAAGTTTGGCACGCTGGCCGTCTTTCGCATGGAAAGCGTTGGCCCCCGGACTTGCTCCAGTTCCTTCACAGCCACGCTTTGGCGTAGGCGGTCCAACATCAGGATGCTTTCAACAGCCGACACTCCTTTGGTGTATTTTTCTAAAAATAATATCAGAGCAGATTTAATTTCAATCTCCTGGTGGAGCTGATCGAGCTGATCAACGAAAGAAATTGAGCTAACTATACCGATATAAGTCTCTCCATCGCTAGCCGAGCAATCCTCGCCAGTAGCTGCTATTTGTGCCAGTGATTCCCGATCCTCGAGTTCCTCAGATGCCTTCGGAATGTTCGACACAACTTCGTACGTTACCCCGGATTGCAATGATAACGACTCTGCTCGGCCGATGCGCAATTTTTTCAACCGATCGGTAAAACTTTGCCGCTTGTAGATGTTTAACGCCAGACGCTTCCGCAGCACCAAATCCATTGGTGCTGGATGTGACAGACGGACAGTAGTCTTCAGAATTAGGTAAACCCGCTCATTCGCTTCCGTTATGCGATTCAATGCTGCGCAGTCGTGGATGGAAGAGTCCCAGCTACAGATTGCACAAATGTCCTTGTCTAGGTGCTGAATGATCTGCAGAGTGAAAAATTTGTTTCCGTGCTCCTTTGGCAAGATGGAGTTCAACCCGGCTAGCGGTACTTCGTCGTTGGATCCTTGGGTCGTCAGATCGTCGGCATTGAGATCCAGAAACAGCACTGGGACATGCGGTTCCATGCCCAACGGTGGGTCCCAGGAAGCGGGAGCACCTGGAATACCGGAGCCTGGAGCAGGCACAAGTACAGCATTGCGTTCCTCCGTCAGCGAAACCCACTGATTGACCAGACTTTGTTCGCGTTCTTTCTCTTGCTCCGTCTTATCGTCCTTGTTGATAAGCCTCTGAATTTGCTCGTCGAGGTACTGTCGCCTTCTACCAAGCGCCTCGCTCCACTTGTCCCGCAGCACAGTCAAATCCTCCTCTTGGTAAGAGTCCATCGGTTTTTGCAATTTCGATCGCACCGTAACGCAACCCATTGATACGTTGATAATCGACTGGCAGATGATCGGCAGTGTGCCAGAGTTCTGCACCGGCTTGACGCGTACCATGATGCGCCGCTGAAATCCTTGCCGCAACTGATACACACCACCGGTGAGCATGTCGCGCGAACACTGCACCTCCACCGGCGCCCAGTCGCCGTTGTCGTTCAGTTCGTGGATTTCAACCCACAGTTCGATCTTGCGCGACAGTTCCGCCCAGCGGTCCGCCAACGAGCGAGCTTTCGCCTGTTGCTGCTCCACCTCCCAGTCCTTCATGCGCGAAAAGCCGACAGATCGATGACCCCACACCTCGATGGAGAGCGCTCCGTCGGTGCAGTGTTCAAGAAACTCCTCGTTCATCGTGATAATGTAGTCCGCCTCATGGTCAAACTTGAACGTGATGTTCTGATTATGCCCAGCCACCTCTTGGTTCGTGGCCGGCACCACTGCTACTTCATGGTTCCAGAAGGAATACTGACAGAACACAAAGTTCGACAGGTACAGCGGCAGCCCGGAGGCTTGCTTGATGCTTATCCTACATGAGATCTGATTGCTAGGAGGCGGATCCGACGGCGTGTCATCATCCTCGTGAGAATCAGCCGAGCTATCCGAAGCCGACTCACACATTCGATCCTGCGGAAACTGGCCCGCCACGCGACTGATTTCTACCTGCAAACGACCCGCCACCTCGCCTTGCTGACTTATAATTGGCGTGTGGTAATCCAGCTTCACATCGTGGAACAGCACCTCAAGGAATATGTTCGCTACTCCGATGAGGTTGTGGTTTTCTTGGGACTCGTAGAACGGATCGGACTTTGTCTTATTCTCGTCGCCCATTGAGGTTAGGTTGCGCTCCTTGTACTCCTGATACCAGTCACGCATATCGATGAGCTTGTTTTCGAGTTTCTCCATGCTCCAGATTTGACTACCAGAATTCATCCGGCGAACCAAAATTGCTGGTTCACTCACGAACGCTCCACGTTTCCGATTCGGGCTTAAATTCGCCGGTGGAATTTGGAGCGTCACGCTGAACTTTGTCTGCTTGTTCATCTCCTCTGCTAGTACGTTCGCTTCCTGTACCAGTGCGTTGGCACGCACGATGTCCGTCTTTAGCTGTCCGAGTGAGCGCTTGAACATTTCGTCCCGCTCCTGGGCCCACTTCTCAACGCGCAGCTGCGCCGTCGGAGTGTTCGGAGGCAACTTTCCCAACCGAAATGGATCGTAGGGAGCGTACGGAGCATACGGTGTCGTTGGGGAAAGGATGTTGCGGAGTTGCTGGAATTGTTTTTCGTACTCTTGCCGCTGCTTCTCCAGTGCTACCTGTTTGTCCTCTTCGTGTTGCTTCTCGAGCCGTTCAATGGCGGCTTGAATCGGATTATTGCTGAACTCGTTCTGCATCAGCTCCTCCTGGGCATAATAGTAATCCATGTGCTGCGCGGGAGTCTGCGGTTCCGAAGCACTCACGTTAGCACTATTCGTCGCCGACTTTGGGCAGTTTACGCGGAAAAAGTGATGATTGCCCCATAGAATGCGATCGCCATGATGTAGAGCCGTTTTGTCCGTCACAACAGATCCATTTACGCAGCAACGTGCATTCTCGATCGGCTCCATGTACAATTCGCCATCTTCGATCGTTATCAGGCAGTGCTCCGGTTGTATGCCAAGTCCAAGCAGTTGTATATCGGGCTGTTTGCTGGTAGGCGCCGGAGGCCCATTGCTTCGGCCCCCGATTAACGTTTTCTCCTTGAGATAGTAAACCAGCAGCTCATTCAGTGACGGATCCGCATTCAGATTGACCAGATAGTACTTGTTCTTTTCCACTTTGATGCCACTGTCTTGCACACTGATGCCCATCTTCTCCAGCGCCTGCTGACGTTCACTCTGGATTTGCTCCGTCTTCTCCAGTTTCTCTTCCCACGTCTGAGAAATCTGTTTCATGAGGTTCTCGCTCTCAGCTAGCTTATCATGGATATCGACCCGTTTCATATCACCAAAGTTGCTTCCTGTTGCATGTTTTAACATTTCTCGCAAGGTTTCGACCTCTTTGCGCAGTTCGCGGATTATACGCGCGTTAGGATCCTCGTTAACCACCGCATGATTGACGATGCGCTTCGCGCGATCGGCGTACCGCAGTGTTGAGAGCGTCTCCTCGTAGTTATCGGCTGCCGGCGAGAGCGTCGCCAGCATGACCGTCTTCGAGTTGCCGCCAAGATTGTCTTTCAGCAACCACGTAAGCACCGAATCACGGTACGGCACAAACTTATCCTTGTTCTTTCCGCCACCCCCGCCAGCACCACCCGTACTATCGGCCAGTTTTGATATGACCAACCCGAGCGTAGTAAGACTTTTGTTGATGTTCGAGCCTTCCTTCAACCGATCTCCGACTGCGCCCGTTTTGACCGCCCGTTCACTGCCGGCCAGATCGACAAGCGAGACGCGGGACACCTTCTCACCCGTCACCCCCGACAGCGTGTCGATGAGGGTTTGCGTCAACACCACCGTGAAGACAGCGTGCGAACGGGACGATTCCGAATTCATGTTTGTCGCTGCAACCGTTCGTGATTTGTTTCCTTCTGCCATCAGGTTATCGATGTCCTGCAAGAGAAACAAAGAAACTATATTTGTAATCCTCAGTATTCTTTGATTTTCGCCCACACATTCGTTAATTTGTCATTCGTCGTTCGATACACTCACAAACATTCTATAATACTTTGGCTACCGGTCAGCCTGATGTGTCAGCAGTATAAATTATACCGATATGTACGTTCTACCAAGGTAATAATTAATTATGCGTAAAAACGCAGTCGAAAGAGACAAGCGCTATCATTAATAAAAAAAAAAAGTTCTTGTTTTATTTAATCGTCAGAAGATAAGGTTGAAAAGGGTTGGACCGCAGCTTTGGGTAAAAGTAATCTTTCCCCTAGAAAATGACTGAGGCACTGAGGGGCCTCCTGTCATAACAAAACCAACGCCACAGTTCAAAATCAAAATCAGCATTACTCTAGAGTGTTGGTTTCTGTTTACTGTAAAATACCATACGCTGAACGGCATTATATATAACGACCAAGCAATATTTACTACTGGAACAGACTTTACATGCTCCTATTCTTAGCACTCGCAACCTCGGACATAATCTTTTGATAAACGTCAATTGAACACCGCAAAAACGCCAAAGAAAGTGGACTGCAGTTGTGACACATTGTTTCGCTGCATTCAAAATAACACAAACAAAAGATGAAGACTGTAGTGAATGCTTTGTTTTTGCAAATTTTCACAGTGTAACAGTAGCTACATTGCAATAAATATCTTCATCTGCAGCAAAGAGACCAGCAAAAAATGGTTATGTCGGAAGAGTTATCAACAGTAATAAGGTTTGACACATCTAGCCAGGTAGGATCGGAATAGAATTAGAACTATTTCTTCCGTAATATTTGAAGGTCGCTTACCAGGAAGGAAGTAACGGCTAACTGTGACAGCCCATCCACGTAAGGTCCGAGTACGTTGTGTTCGCGCACTTTGAGCGACTGCTTACTCGTTTTCGGGTCGAGAAGGTCGTGCACCTTCTCGTTGTAGATCTCCATATACGATACCTCCACCTTGTAGGACAGCTCATCCGTCTGCTTGGCAGCGATAGAGGCAAATAGTTCGTCGCACAACCGCGGAATGATGCCTTTGTTCTCCTGGTTGCCCATCATTGTATACGACTTTCCTGAACCGGTCTGGCCGTACGCGAAGATGCACGCGTTGTAACCCTGGAACGCATTCTCCAATATGTCCCGACCCACATTGTTGAAGACCAGCTCCTGTGAGGCGAAATTGCCCGAGTCGGCATCAGTCGAGTAGAAACAGTGATCGAAGGCGAATATTTTGGGCGGTTTTCTGCAAATAAATTCGAAAAATTAGAAATATTAAATAGGTGTGCTTTCAATCCGAACCGATTGTCTTTATTTCCTGTCGCTGTGGGGAGTGTTTTCGAATAACAATTCATTTTATGTACCGAACTCAGGAAAAAAACCCCATGCCCAATAAAAGAACAGTTCCAAGAACACTAACAACGATGCACTACCACTGACGATTGCGTCAGCTTTATGTCAACTAACAACACTATGTTGCACAATCCGTTGCACAGAAAAAGATACTTACTGATGAGAGCAAAATGAATGGGAAAAAGCATGAGCTCCCTGATTTCAATTGACTGATCGTCACCAACAAAAGCTTGTTTAGTTGCTTTTATTATAGCCCTACTAAAGACATTTCAAAGTGTAAAGCATTATCATCAAGATGTTTCCATCGAATTCATTTCTTACTTGCGCTTTCCCAGCTGTTCACCTATTTTGTAAACCTTATTTTATTCTAAATCTTCCCCAATCAAATTCGCCACGGCATTGCTGGGAATCCTTTCATTCCAGATCATATCTCCACCTGCATTAATTCTTTCCATTTCCAGAATTTTCCACCGTTTAACGCCAAAGCCGGCCCACACATTGAAAAAATCGCAAGAATTCTTCTAGAAGTCGTACTATTTTCTGGACAAATGCACCTTTTTAAATATGTGGCAACCAACCAGAACTATTACATTCAATATTGAACAAGTTTAACTCGCTTAGTACGAAAATGTTCAATATCGAATGAAACATTTGTGGTCGGTGCTTTTTTTTATAAGCGAGATGCGACTTTGGCAATTAACGGTGGCAAAAGTGAAAGCATAAATTAAGACAGAACGCCTTGGCGAGGTCGTCAATTCGATCCAGATCGACCTTACCGGCGCAACAACTCAGATGCTCACCGAAAGAATTTAAAACTTCTATTTGCAAATAAAGTCGTGCACACACTTTTCGTTTGCACCATTGCAATGGACCTTCAATAGGCAAAATGAAAACCAGCGAAACAAGCGCCGGGCTCCCCCGAACAAAAAAACACGATGTAACGAAGCAAACGAACTTCTTTCGGCGAAACAAAAACCTCGTACAGCGTGAAAGCCACGGATGCCGCACCAGTTCTTCTTAATGGTTTTATATTTATTGCGTCAGGTAATTGCGTCAGTAACTTTGTATAGTGCTTTTTTTCATTTCTATTGTAGCTTGGTCAGGCCAAGCTTGAGCGACGAATGCTCTATATTGGCGTTACGCAGAAGAGTAAGGTTGTGGTGATAATACTGGTGGTGGCTCAGATGCCAAATCTGCACAGTTGAGAAAATGAATGAAATCCGCATCGTTTCAGCTTCATTCGTTGCTACGATTATGGTGCCTGAGAGGAGTTTTTCCTCTCTTTCGCCTCCGGTTTGAAAATGACCTTCGAGGCTCCAACGCCTCACCCCTCTATTTCAAAGCACCGAGGTTTTTCAACGCCGGTGGTTGATATAGAATATGTTATTTGTCGATACTGTGAATCAGTATTCGATTGGCACGAGCTATCCTAAACCAATGCCGGCCTACGACGTTGCTATTTATGCTGCAGCTGGAGTCACTTAAGGAAATGAAAGAGGTAAGGTAATGAAAGGGGATTACCGCACTACAAATGGTTGGCCAACATTTGCCAGTTGTAAACAAAAAGCTATGTTCCCGCTTCTGCACCTTCATCTAAATGTAAATCTGAAATGTATGTACGATACTTTCATCAGCAAGTAGTTCTTACTAGAAACGGCATTTTCAATACAAACTACCAAACTCACAAATCTCTCGAAAATATGTATGAATTAAGAGATAAAACAGACAGAATGAGGAACTTTGTCAGCAATATACGCCTGATCCATGCTATAGTCAGCAAGCAGCATTTTTCGCCCCATTTTCAACAGAAATTTTTCGAGACGCTCAAATATCACACCAATATACCTGGCTTTCTTCAACTCCCTGGGAGTAACACTTTTTTCGTGCACACGCCCAGCTCTTAGTACAAAAATCTAACAAGAGTTCGGTAGCACAGCAGGGTATACAAGTGAGGTGGGTGATTTATTTGTGATCCTCAAACTCGTAATTTATTCAGTTACGAACAAGAAGCGCTACTATGTAAACCGGTGCAACCAACGCAGGAGTGAGTTTTTCCTCTCACATCTGAAATAGTGCATTGTGACAATTTTTTGGAAAACCACGGGCACAGTAACCACGAGTAACTTATTTGTAAATTGTTTTTCCCTTCTGGGTCATACGTATGAAGAACAGAGAGGACGAGTAAATCTGCTAGAATCAATCAATCTGGTCATGCTAAAGGTAAACTACATCCATGGATGATTGTGGCAGTAAAACAATGCCCTGAAATGATAAAAAGCTTTATTCATTTTCACAGCTAATCGACGGAAAGGTCTTGGATGGCATAAATGGTACTGGTGGTAATGGTAAATTTAGTAGTATAAAAATCTTGACAAAATAATTGAAATAATTTGATTTCCAACGGTACCGTGCGAAACAATATCCTACACTATCTTTACACGAAACAATAATTTGCCGTCACAAACCGTCCTACCAAAAAGGCATTATTACACTACGAAGAAGCGACTAACCCCCCACACAAAGCTATTTGAGCCACACCTGCTGATTTGGATCGTTAAAGGAAAACTGAAAATGCCATCTAACAGCTAACGGGCAAGGAAGCTTCCCATTTCCGGGCATTCCTCCCGCTTCATTCGTCAGAAGGATTTTTTTGCTAGCACAAAATTAATTTCCCACTCACCTAACTATTTTAACACTCAGATTGAGGAAAACACTACGAGAGAAACTATTTCCCAGTTGCGTGATGATATGCAATAAAGACATTAATACTCGCCACTCGCCCTCCCCAACCAGCCCAGTTTGAAGCTTCATTTAATTTCCCAAGAGGATGTCCTCGGAACCTTTTGCAAACAGAAAACCACAACACAGAGGAGAATATTGCCAGCAGTTATCATGCAAAATAATCTTTAAACCTCGGCAGAAAGAAATCCATTTTTCGCACTCACCCTATGGATCTGAGTTTCGCGCGAGAAGGCGTGTTCCTAGCCCTTTGATTGAAATGGTGAGCCACTGTGGTTAAAGTTATTTTCATCAAGTGGTGTTGGGCAAACTTGTTGTTCAACTTGAAAGTTCGATTCGACGACCCGGTTGTGTCGAAGGGAGAATTTTGACTTGGTTTTTCTTTGGATTTTTAAAACTTACAAATTGTTTAAATTTGCATACAATTTTCTGATTCGTTTACTTGAACACCATGTTGCGCGACATCGACTCCAACGATGGAAACAAACTCATTCATCGTTCACACTCTATCCCGATGGCTTTGAATCGAGAAATCGGTAAACACACGCGACCAGAATACCTTAAGTCCGTTCTAAACATAGAGCGAAAATCGCCCGACGCGAACGAATAAAAAGTAGCTCAGTTTAGCCAAAATATCAGCGCGAACGAACTTATTCGTCCGATCTGTCAATGTGGTACATGAACAGTTTGTTTATGTTTTTGAAACCGGCAGCAGGTAAAAGTTAAAATGTGAATCATTCTTTTTTATGACTTGAACATTTAAACTTACCCGGAGTAAAAATGTTATAAAAACTTGAAGCGTTCACAATATCGAAATTATTCACTTGTTTACATTCGAATGATAGTTTCAGCGCACGACAAATTGGGCAACTTCAGTTCAAACCAAGATGTTGATATAACAACCTAAGTTAAAATTGAGCAATTGCGTTCGATCGCTCTCAGTGGTAGTTTCGCAGTTTATAAACACAGCACGAACGAAATCGGTTTTTTGCATATGGAGTTTCGCGTCGGGCTGTGCAATTCGCACTACCTGGGGCAATTTTCGCGCTATGTCTAGGAGCGGCTTTAGGGAAAGAAAACAGATATTTTCGCTTGCTTTAAAAGCAATATCTTCAGAAACAAGAAGCTTGCAACTCGTATCTCACAAATCGATCCGTTGAATAATATTTGAAACCATTACGGACACTATACTGTAAACACCACAATCTGTTATACGGAAAAAAATATCTCGGGGTGGGGGATGTCACAGAATAGCCAATAATAGAAGACCGTTTTATTATATTCAACGATATGAACATAATCAGGCACGAAAACTGCTAGATTTGGAACTTGAAAATCATCAGGCGCATTTCTTGTAATTAATTAATTAAATCTTATCTTTTTTTAATTGAGTATTTCAATTCGATTTATTTCAGATCGACCCATTCCAGATTTCAAACCTTGTCTACATACAAAACTACCACTATAACAACTACTTTAGGTGTATTTTTGTGGTTCAGCTGGTGATATATGCTATCAATGGAGTTTAGTTATCCCACTCTCATCCACTTGACCGGAACACTTCTATTCGTCAACGTCGGCGAACGAAAGAGTGATTTTTCGGGCACGTTGCAAAGCTAGCGTGCTCGCTAGCTTGACATTGTTTCATCGTCCGGATGGCAAAAAAAAGGAATATAACGGAACCTAAGAAGCCGTATCCAAAATGCACACTTCTTCTTTCTTGGAGTAACGCCCTATTGTTGGTCATGCCTGCTCATTTTTAGGGCTTACGAGATCCAAAATGCACACATTTATTGTAACAGCACATACTCAGGTTCACAGGTTGGATAAGAAATTGGTTAGATAAGGGATAAGAAATTGGAGCACCAGATAAAAATACATGCAACCGACATCAAACACATTGATATCGTGTGAGGCAAAAAAGTGAAATATTTTCAACTTATTTTAGCAGCGGTTAGCGGCGATTTTCAATGAAGCAACTTCCGTGACTGCTCTAGCGTGACCAAACGTCCGACCTCATCGACCGCTCGAGGTTGAAATCAAAACAAGTAACACACATTTATAACTTTCCGATCAGACACTTTGGGGTCACTCGGTTCGGCACATCGCCGTTGATTTCGGTCGATCGATTGCTTCATCTTCAAAACTTAAAAAAACTCAAATTGATATAGCTTGCTCATATTTTAAAGAGAAATGATGAATACAGGTACTGTTTATCTTACAAAAAGTAGATTATAGTATAGAAATCAAAAAGGAAACTATGCGACAGCACAGGTATACACATAGACATAAAACACTAATTTCTGAAAAGGTAACAGCAAAGGTGGATGTCAAGGCAAAGACTTGATGGAATTGAAATTCAAGCAACACGTTCAAACTTTTACACCAGTGACAGTCTTTTACTAGAATGGCAAGCCAAGGCAAGTGCTTATCATTGTCAGAGAAAAGGTTCCCGCATTGACCATAATGCATGCGTCGAAAAATCATTGTTTTAGGCCCAACCTTTATTTTGATTCTACGAAAAAGAAAGCACATGCTGCTTTATTGAATGGAATTTACACACCCACACCAGCAACCTTTATCACTTTTCTAGTCAAGCAACACAAGAAGTTGATTCTCAGCTGGCTGCTGGACAGGCAGTGAACTGACGCCATCATGTTCTTCTTCTATTTTACGAGCTAGGTTGTAGTCTCCTGTATCGGGTTCAACGTCTACATTCAGAAGCCTACCCCATCATCATGTTAAGTATGTTTTTGAATTTTTGACGCCTTTGCTATACAACAACCAGGTACTTCAATAGGTACTCGTTCAGTTTGCTATGCGTATTTTTCTGATAAAATGTTCTAAGCTTAAAGCAACCGAATCTTGTCATGTTCAAAGGGATAATATTAAAGACAGCGAAAATAAAGGCACTTTCATTACGTTATGCTCTTCCAGTGTATAATGACTGATGAAAATGACTGCGACGACACACGACGCTTCGGTACTGATGCTTAAACAAAGTAACACCGGCAATCCTATACATACTACGAATGCACACTTTCCTACCACGGAAACAATGGCAAAGACGGGGTCGACTAGTGATCCCCGATGAAACGTTTGTGCGATGCAAGGAAAACATTTTGACTCTTTGGCGGATACATGATGCGAGATAGAGGACTCACCGTTGGTCTTTTATAAAAGCTGTCCTGGCGGTGGCGGCCGTGCTCCTGCACGAAAACAAATAATTGTTATTTACAGTCCAAGGTAACATCAGTGCCGCTCGGGTCAATATATGGTTTCGTGCCAGTGCAAAAACCGATCGGACCCAACGCCTTGCCAACTCGAGGACGATGATCCACTTCCCGTGGTTTTCATGAATGCTGCTGTCCCGATGATGACGATAATGACGACGATGTTGGCACATTAGCACTACTTCCTCTTCTAGCTGTGCTTTGGCCTCCTTCTTCGCCTTTTCTTCCTCTTCTGTTGCGGCCATTTTCTATTCGAACGATATGGCACCTGATCGTTTTTCGTCCTTCCGTATTGCACGCCTATTTTTTGAATTTAAAGTCACTTCATCACGCCCCAGCGACTTAAGGCGTCGACTGATTTATCAAAACGAGAAAAATAAATAAACAAATAAAACCCCTCAAAACCGAGGAGACATCAAGGAGGACGCGCTACCGTAAGCCATGATGACCGTACTGAATTCTAGGCCCGAAATATCCACCCATAACGGGCTCAATCGTCATCGCAGTAGCATGGTCGGTCGATTTCCGATGTTTAGTGGCTCGAAACCTTCCACGCCATGATAGAATAGGTTTTGTCGGGTCTCGTGGCAAGGAGTGTCAGCGCCGGTCGTGGGGAGATAACATCGAGTACCATCGACCGTCAAGCATGCTCGTGGATCAACCTAGGGCTTCCGTTGCAACAGCGTGTTTCTTTTTCGATGACAACACCAACGATTTTGGCGGCCATCAACAAAACTTCACAATCGACTAGCAAGTACATAGAAAATTGAATCCATTCGCTTTTTTGCCACGCCGATGATACGGCAAAGACCCTCCCCAGAAGAGGTGCTGCAGTCGAGCCTATCGATGATTTCGAAAGGATTTCCTGCTTGGTGCGTGTTCCTACGAAACGGCAAGCCCCCATACACAAGCCACGCATTACAAGGCAAATAGTGTGAGTAAAAAATCAATATTACGAAACAATAGCGACTATCCCGCCCATGGAGTTTGGTTTGGCACAAACGGTGAAAGAAAATGGGACATTCTTTCCCAAGATTAAGAATTTTTCCACGAATTCGAACAAAAGAAGTTGGTAATCATTCAGTTACTCTTTCCCTTTTTCACATAGGACTTCACTATACATCCACCTTATCTCTAATAGGACTTTCCAGGAGCCATCCGAACACATTTTCTCATACACATAACATTGTTGTGAGTAACGGGCATAGGGAATAGTTTTTTTTTTTTTTTCAAAATGAATAACGTGAACCTGCATTTACTTTCCGCTCCAATTGTCGACGAAAACAGAAAACATAAATCATTCCTCTACAGCACAGGCCCTTTACTCTTCGCTTCCCGTTTCTTCCAGGGAGAAAACTTGTGAGGATACCTTAACAATTGTTTTGGATCCTTTTTACTCTTAATATTTCCGTTCCTTTAAAATTAATTGCTGGTGTGCTTAACACTAGCGCTTAAACGCCTTTTAGAATGCTAAAGCTTATGGTGCTTACCGCACGGGTTGTACATCATCAGTTTCCCTCATAGTAGCATAGCATAGCAGCTCGTAGTAAAATTTATCAACAGTGGACCGCCTCCTCAGCATGGAGGAAAGGTGATATACACTGTACCACAAAAGCGAGTACACAGCAGGTCAAAACAGAAGTAAATGCCAACTGCTTTCTGAGGAACAAACATTTAAGAAAAGTGAAAATGAGGTATTGGTCTCTTCCCCAGAGTGCTGACCTTAAACCTCTAGGGCACGCTAGAGTTATTATTATTATTAATTTATTGAGACGGACCATTGTATACTACGCTAGAAATATGTTGGGGCGAAAATGTCACAAAAGGCGACAAGCCGGTACGATTTGAAACTGCTGTTTTTCTTGAATGAAGTACAAAAAACTCAGAAAAACAATTTTTTAAAACCTGTACATTTTATGCCAAGATGATTGGCAAAAGTTGTAAAATTGAAAGAAAATGTCTCCCGATACTAAGTAAGGTATGGAGAAATAAACATACAACACAGCACAAAACATTACGAAACATTTTGCTGTGTACTCATTTTTGTGGCGCGATTTTAGTGCGCGACGATAGAATTGGAATTGGTTTCGTTTCGAAATATGCATCAATGTTAAGAGAATAGAGTGAGGAAAAAAACCTAATTTTCTATGTTTGTTACTCAGAAATAAATTGGCATTAGTTTCTGTTATGGCCTGCTGTGTACTCACTTTTGTGGTACAGAGTATAAATTATACATCAGCCTTCACTATCATGTAATAGTACATCAGCCTTCACTATGATCTCGCACCTCTACGGTTGTGCTAGTTTGCCTTGTACGTGCCCCGCCGGCTCAATATTTTCTCTTCTTTTATGCTTTTGCGTTATTCGTTTGAGAAAACATTCCTCTGACGATGTTTCCCTCCTTTCTCGACAACTGTGGCTTTGGTTTATTACCACTCATTCAACCTTTATTCTAGGAGATGGAAAGCTTCTCGCCCTCGAACCATTAAAACACCTCTTCCACCGTTCAAACAAGGTGATCCACAACTTTTGGTCTCAACGACGTAGCATATTTGTACACCTTCTTCACCGTTTGTCGAAAACGTCCTTTCTACGAATTGTATTGCACGTTAAACTTCTGAACCTCAGGGTGCGCTCTCACTTTGTGTACCTGCAATATATGCGTAGCCCTTACCTTTCCATTTTGTCTAGAGCGACAGGATATTTCAAAATCGTCTGCATTCCATTCATTTCTATCACGTTTTCAGTGGCGAGTTCAAGTTCTGCGGAAAAAAGAGAAAAAGGCAATGAACAAGAAATCGAAAAGAAAACAAATAAAAGGTTGAATGAAATGAATGATTCCTTCCATTCTCGCACGAGGTCTGATATCAGCATACTATTCGCACATCAGGAGTTTCTTTTGGATTCGTTTCGGAGTTCCGATGAGGAAGCCAGCATACATATTCGCACATTTACATCGAACATTTTGCAAGAGCAAGAGTAGCACAAAACCAATCTAAAATTTTTACAGTGATTTCTATTCGATGGCTTTGTTATTTATGACGAACGTTTGATGAGTAATGTAGCAACTGGATGCAAACCGCTTTCCCATCGAATGTAAGTCAGATTTCGTCAGTGATTAAGCTTCACATTCACTGTGTTCACTTACCTCGTCGGTTGAATGGACGAACCCGCACGGCTACTTTGATTTTGTCCGACATTTTTGTTACGTTGATTTCTGATGCGGATGACTAATGGCTTACTGGATGCGATGCACTGAGCACTGCCGGTCGGCTTTAGTTATCACCTATCACTTAGATCGGGACAGTACGGTCGATTTGGCTCTCACCTGAACACAACTGTCACCATCTACAAAGGGTGCCTGTACTTGCACTTGCACCACTCGTAACAAAAGCTACTTATGACGGAGCAGGGAAAAACTCATTTAAAATTATACCTGCAATCTCTTGCATTTAATTTTTACGGACTCCTCCGTTTGGTCCAAACACAATCAACTAGCGGCAGATGCAACAAGGAAGTAGTCGATCACGGATCACGAATATTGAATCTCTTATTGAGATCATTTAATAATTTCAACTTTAAACCACCGAATTTAATTTATCAAAAAATATTTAAACCAGAACTGGATATGTACATCACACGCCTCTCAAAAACGCCCTACCGATCAGAAAGCACGAACTATATTTCTGATTTTTCTTACTACTATGGCGTAAGAAGGTACACTTAGGAAAGCATAATCACCCGCACATCGTGAATCTCGCTACATACACAAATCACTCCGTAACAATCGCATCATCCCTCCCAAGAAGCCGTCGTAGAACGCGGGGCAAGCATTTCAATGAATTATTCAATAATAATGCCAAAGCTATTAAATGGTTTTCAGAAGAAAGGATAATAACCAACCTTTGATACATAAGTACGAATTGGCGCTCTCGTGCGCTCTCCGACTTAAACCGCTCCAAAACTTACACAAAGACAAAGCGAGACGGCGATAAAATGAGATTGCCCGGATAAATGAGGCCACGTGTGAAACGAAGACAACAAGTATTAAACAGTAAACCATCTGGAAGAGAGCGAATGAGCAACGTCAATAAAAAATCTCACAGCCCCGATGTTGAATTGCGGGTCGCGCTGTGGGGATTGCTGGCTTACTCTACCGTCTCTCGTACTTGCTGGATAGGATTTATTGAGCCGAACACAACGCGCCATCTTGGTTTTTTCCGTCCTGCAATCCGTGACACAGGCAATCCGATGTAAAGCTATGTCGTAGGATAAGCTAGCAAGTGTGATATTACGCATACGCAGATTTACCAATGCCTACCACTTGCCCAAGCAAGATTTTGTGCAAGTATTTGAAAGAACAAAAAGGCTTTGTAAAACTGAATGTGCACGCTTACAACAAAGAAAAGCCCTATCTTTTATGCATTGTTGAACATCTAGTGTTTCAGTTCCCTTAAGCTTCTAGATAAGCATTATTTCGAAATCCTTTTTGAGCTTGTGGTAGTGCTCCCTACATTTCCGAATGAAATTCAGTTCAGCTACTACCGCCAGCAATCAAAAACAGCGTTCTGGAGCTGTACACTTGTCATTCAGTTTCTCTACAATTCCGTTTCGCTTTTACACATCACATGAAAATTCTACTACGGTTTTTCCTATTCACACAGCTTATTTCTACACGGAGCACTGAAACACAGGGCCAGCGGACATCAATTAAAATACCGTTTTCACTCAATGGTAAAGTCGCCACCACTTCATGATACACGACTTCGCGAACCGAGCGATTATTTCATACAGGAACTACTGCCAAACTCTTCCGAACGGCAAACTGAAGAGAGCACGACGAAATTCGCTCCCGCTATGAATTTTGCTCTCTTGCCACTTCAATTTTGACAGCCTGTCTACAAATGGAATAAAAACCAGCCGATTCCGAAGGGTAAAAGGTTTCAGAAACAGGAAAAACGTTTGTTTAATCTGTTGGTTACCTGTGTGCATGTGTTGCAGCAAACATTAATTTCAATAAATAGATGTTCCAACAATAGATACAGAAGTATTCCTGATAATTTTTTTTTGAATTTATTATATTTCTATTTACATTATTTTTAATTGACTTTCAATAACAATTATCAAATCGATAATGAAAAGATTTAAACATTCTTTTGCCTCTTTTTAGGGACTACTGGGATATCGTGAAAGTTATTCTTTACTCATTTTCCAACAATGGATTTTTTACACTAAGCTTCCTGCTCTGCGGAAGGTACTATCGGCGGAACCATTTTCGTATGCTACACATGACTCATAGCGGCTGGTTATGAAGAGGTATACTTGCATAACTCACAGCAGATCAACAACTCTTAAGGGAACGTTTGCCTACAAAGATAGAAATAAAACGGAAGGGAATATTTACATCATTTTAGATTGAACGACGCTTCATTAAATGTCGCGTTGTACAGTTCAGGCATAGACAATCCCGTGTGGAATGTACCACATTATATCTCACTTACCTTTTGCACGCAGATTCGGACACATCAATATATAACACCTAATGGAACTAGTCACAAAAACCGACATATAAAGTGCTTGTTACATAGAAGAATTTCTTTAAATTTGAAACTTTAAGTTTATGGATACAATACAACGTTTAGCTACGGATGGTCGTTCCATCAGTGCATATTCAACAAAAAAAGAATTCAACACAACTTGGAAACAAACTTGTCGACATGAAGACAAAACACAAGAACGCACGAAAGCAGGGGAATTTTAGCAAAAATTATAGCATCCATACGAAAAAGTGTTCCACTTCCTCCAAAAATAATTATACTACGTATGTTTTTGAATTATAATTTCTCATTTCTCAAATTTCTCCAATCAGTACCCAATACTTGTTACCGTTTATTCACAATCCAAATCACTTTTTTATCACATATCCTGGTTTATTTTATTTTTTAAATTTCCTTTTTCAAATATCAGTTCTAATGTGATTTTCACAAGTGAAAACAACATGTTTGAATACCCTTTAGACCGTATCTGAAAAATGCCAATAGAACTACAATCTTTCCCGGAGGAAGTTATTGATGATTGAGAATGGCTTTCTAATGTTTTTGTTAGTTAAAACGTATATAAGTAACAACATGACAGCAAGCCCTTTCTACTGAAAAGCAAACTAATTAAGCGGTTTAAAATCAAGTGCTATCACAAGTATGAAAGGGATACCTCGGTGTATCTTTTGATATGTAACCTATGTGTCAAAAACTTACTAAAAAATTATTAAAATTTTGTTTATGAGGTTTTATAAGGAATGTGTAAGCTTGTAAAGCATCTCTTTTTTCTGCTTCAAGGGAAAAGAAAACTTTTTTACCAATTTTTATGTTAGGAGTACTTGATATCCTATACCGACAGTTTAAATGCAATCGATTGACTTAGGTGTGATCATTAATTTAGCCAATGGCTTATGTGAGGGTGTGTCTCTATAGTTTTGCCCCTGGTGTCCTAAAACGAAGGAATAGGAGAGAAGAGAAAAAACGGAAAATTGAAACTCACAGTCAACACATTGCATTTGGGCATTGCAAAAAAAAAAAAGCAAGTGTTTTGAAGTAGCGCACGTAAGCGGAATCATATGTACTTTCAAGCTCGAGCTAATATTCTGAAGTCAACAGAAAGATTTAACATGCCAAATTCTCAGGGTCTTCATTATCGTCACAGGTAAACTGATTCAAACATGAACATGTATTGTGAATTTTAGAGAACATTCACGAAAAGTGAATGTGTATAATTTTGTTTGAATTTAAAATAAATTTGAAACGACAAAGAATGTTGAATGTTCATATTAAAATGCACAAGCTAATGTTTAGTATGTTTCTTGTGTAAAGCTATTATACAAAATTGTTACCACAATAAACTAAAACTGGCCTATGAAATGCCTTGAGCACTTCAGACGAAAAAATGCATTGGCAACGTCAATCAGACCAACAAAAAAATAAAAAAATAAAAAAATAATCATGAATGGAATGGAATAAGCATGTAGCGGAAGGGAACCAATGTTGGACATTCGGAAATTATGAATATACAATAAAATTAACCAATTTACCACTATTAATGTAACAAACGATACGAATAAATAAACAATGCGAAACAAAACGGATGCTGCTTCATATATTCACTATTATACATACATTTCTGAGTAATCCAATCTTCAATAACACAGCATTCATTCATATAGGTTGATTGATCAAAGTTAAAATTTATCAAAATCATACGTCGTTCCACAATACAATTACAAAACTGTATACAAAAAACCCTACCAATGTTACAAACATACAATGGAAGCAATAGTAAAAGGGTTATTTTTCACTATAGGTTTTGTAAAAATAACAACGATAAGGAAACTATACAATTAATTGATTAAATGGAGAGGAGATTACAAAAAACATGTTATTGGGAATATATTGCTCATATTTTAACTCATGATAGCAAACCAGATAGAAAAGATTAAGCATACGCCTGTTTGAAAGTTCGAATAAACCGTGTGTTGAAGTACATCCTGCATAATTATACTAAATTTTTTTAATGCTCCGGGTGTTGTGTTATATATGGTCAGTAGTTAAACGTGAAATGCGTACAATTTTATAATTTCCTATTGTTTCTACTCATTTGTTTTTTTTTCCTTTTTCTAACATTTTTCACCGGATCAAACATGGACCCCTTTTCAGGCACAACAACCGTATTAAAACCCTATCATTGCCTCACTGCTATGAACCTTATAATGCTTCTATTTGTACTAAAACACGGTTCAGGTTTAAGTCGTTTGAATGCAAGCTTATACAACACACGAACACTGACACCGTTTTGTGTACAGCATTTTGGCCTTCCTAGTTACGTGCATCATCAACGGATAGATGAGACACGTTTTCGATACGACAAGTAGGAGAAAGTCCACTTACATGTGCTCCGGGTGATTGCGCAGGCAGTCCAGGAATCCAGCGGGTTTTACTTGTCCCGTACATATCTTATGAATAGCCGTAAACAACGGGAATCTGTGCGGAGAAATAATGATAGGCATGGAACATAGCATTAAAAAAAAAAGCACAAAATCGCTTACTTATCCTCCATCCCCTTGTTTTTCAGCATAAAGTTGACCTCTTCAGCAGTGATGGGACCTTGAAGCTTCTGTCCATTGAGCATCTCATCTTCGAGTTGCTTAATCGTCTTCCCCGTCTTCACGAAGGCTTCCGAGACTTTGCGATTTCGGCCACCTGAAACCACAAGAACATCCTCCTTGAAGGCAGTTTCTAAGAATATTAAGTGAACCGTTGCGTTACCATAACAGGTGGTAATAAGGTCGGCAACACCACAGCTCTCGAAGAACGTCGATAGCTTGCTGCCCGGATAAAACACATCGACGAATTTTATCATTTCCATCAGACCTAACCGAATGACGGCAGCTTTAGTGTTGTCACCAAGTCCCATTCCATCCACGAAGCCTGCGCCACAGGCAACAATGTTTTTCAGCGCACCGCAGATCTCTACAGCGTCCACATCATCCACCACTACCACGCGAAAGTTGGACGTCTGGAACAGATCGCGTAGCGTCTGTGCAATCTTCATGTCCCTGCAACCAATAGTGGTCTCGCAGAATTTCTCCTCTGCCACCTCTCCGGCCAGATTAGCTCCCATTAGCACGGAGCATGGGATCTTCAAGTGCTTCGTGATCAGGTGCGAGATCAATTCCATTCCACCGCCTTCAGCCACATCGAAGCCCTTGATAAGCGACAGGCCTACTGCTGTTGGCTTGATCTTACCCAGCAGCTGCGTGCCCAGTCCCCGGATGAATTGATGCGGGACGACGAAAATAAGAATATCCGCGTCCTTTGCTGCCTCGACTACATCGGGGACAGCGACCTATTAAAGATACATTAAAAGTAAAGTCAACAATTGATACATTCTCTCTATACTGCTCATTGCACTTGAGTAGCTTCGAAATCACTTTCAGCCACGTGCAGTTCAGGTCTAGCTGTTCGAGCTGTTCAGTATCGATGATAAAAATAAACCCTCCTCGTAAAGTGAACATTTCTGGGAGTAACTTGATTATCAACATGTTCTTCGATATTCCATTATCAGGAATGTAAGAAACATTGGGGAATCTCCATCAAACAGAGCATTGGAATTGAAAGTATAAATAACGAGCAAGCGGTAGGTAACATTCGACATAAAGCATAGAGAACGGAAAGAATCAGCCATGTAAGTCAAATATCGAAGACAATAAATGAAATTTACTTGAATTTTTTGTTCAATCTGCCGTATCCTTTTTCTTTATCATTCTGTTTCGAAGAGTTTTTGTTTAAATACTTGATATGTTTCGTTGCAATTGACAAAATTCGACAGCTGCCAGATATCGAAGGTTGATGGTTGATAGCAGATCGCTAGAAAAACCTGGTTGCTACTACCTCGATTACTATTTAAACATAAACATGCTGTGTACCAGAATAGCTAAACTGCCCTTACCCCACAATGACAGGCCTGAACTCTGTCGACGCAATTTCGTATTTTCATAAAAATCGATTGGATCGATGAATGTAGCATTGAGTAAAAGACTTGTAGCGAAGACAGTGCTTCCAGTGTACATCATATTAAGGGTAGAGCTTGTAATAAAGATTTTTTCTTTGGTTGTTTCGTATAAGTCAAAGACAGATAATATACGGCTGCAACACCGTACGTTACGAGCAAGGGCGAACAAGTGGAATCGAGGCAATGACACACATGAGGTCATCTATCACACGGCAAAGCGTAGCGTTTACGTCTCATGCACGTGATGTGAAGTGCAGCTTATTATCGAAATTAATTGCTCAGTGTCTAGTTGAGCTTAGTGAAGTAAAACCAGCACACTATTTGACTGACATCTGCTTAAAGCTCAATAATCATTAAGGAATTAATTGCCATTTTGAATGAATAAAAAACTCTACATAGTTATAGCTTAAAATCGTAAACGATACCGATTGATCACTGTCAACATCAAAAGGCAATTTTACGAACCGTTATAGCCAACATGACCAGCCATTTCAAAAGTATATCATTTTCTCTGATAAAATTTCGATAACGTAACAGCCCACTTTAATCACTTATCAGTCATATATTTGTTTATGCGAGATTAACCAATCAACAGCTCAACAAAAGTGCAATTAATGATTGACCTTAGCGCGTATAACCCAAACGACCTCTTTGCACCTTTTGGACGTGTGGCTGACTTACGTTTAATTGCGTTGATCGTTGTTCGCTGCTTTGGCACCATGACAAATGAAAAACCATTCACATCCTAAAAATATCTTTCCATACGACCTCTGGCAAAATGATCTTTTGAATAATTTTCAACTTACGATGTTTTCGGGAAGTTTGTGTCCAGGCAGATATTTCACATTTTCATGCGTTGTGTTGATGATTTCCGTCAACTTCTTGCCGTCGATCATTTCCTCGTACACGTACATCGTGACGCGATCTTCGAAGTTGGGCAACCGCTTGGCATTAACGCCCACAATCTTGGCGATAGCCGAGCCCCTAGATAAGATAATTTTTGTTTACTTATACATATTTGTCTTAGTCATACATATTGTTGATAGGTTCTTAAATGAACTTGCAAAAGTAGACGAAACCAAACAAGCAGGACATTTACTACTTGGCCTAATCAATGTTTGGAATATTTGTTTTTTATGACAGTTTTGGGATATTTGTTTTTTTTCTTTACTTTTCATATGATAAGATGTAAATACAACCTCATCATCACATTTGATATGATAAGAAAATCACACATGCATACTATACTCAACTACTAGAACATTTTTCTTTATCTGGTCCTTTACGTAACCCTCAGCTGACGACTTTTGGCCTAATGCTATTATTTTTGTTTTATGTTACGAATGTAACATTTCAACATACTTTTTCAGAAACCGCGCGCAGTTGGTAGAGCATAGAGGAATGTGCGTGCTACTGGATGTACACAGATCCTTAACGCCCAAAACGCTTAAGGATATCTTTACTTTCCATCATTTAAAGTAAACGTCGGGGTTTCAAGGGTACCCGTGTTGTGTCGGTTTCGTTTATATTTTCCGCTACTCACCAGTTTCCGGACCCAACGATGCAAACGCGAACCTTATCAGCCATGATGTGATACTAACGGGCACTTATGAACTGGATCCCAAAGGAAAGAGCGTAGACAAATAGTAGTTTTGTTCTATGCCAAGCTGTGAACGTGCATAAAATGAAACTTTGCAGAATTCGACTTTATGTAATGACTGAAATACCGATTTAACTCTGACGTTCAATCAGACGGACACGAGGCGTTCGGCTTCAGGTTCGGCTATTCGTAAACTGTACTGCAGCTCTGGTTTCAACACAATAGAGTAAAACAACGTGGGTTGCAGAGTGGGAGGGTTAAGAGAGAAGTCAAGGCGGTAGATATAGTGTCAGGTGGGTCAGTAATGGTTTTGCTGAGAGTCATGTTTGACACTGCAATACCCAATCCACGCAAAATTGGAAAAAAACGATGAGAGTATCGATCAGCTATCGAGGTTTTTTGTTTTACAAGCTGTTGATGATTGTCATCAGTTGCTGACAAACATTTGTGGAAAGTATTTCTACATCAAGTCAGGTCATAATCATTGAACATTTAGGTAGGGCGTGGAAACATATGTTGCAACGTGTAACTGCGCTAACACATATATGCCTAGCTGCTCTACTGGCTTACTACGTTTTCAAACGGCCTGTTACCCTCGGCCTGAAAACCTCGTTAGCTGATCGATGCTCTCATAGTTTTGCCAATTTTTCGGGGATTGCGTATTTTCGTTTCCGCGCAGCTCAAGCCGTGCAACCCTCGTTCACACGCGTGCAACCAGCGGGCAACCTGAGTTTTGGAGGTTTTTGGTTCCATGAATGGGAACGCGGTTTTAGCCGTCCTCGATTTGTATCCGTTGGGTATTGCTTTACATTCCAGATCTTGGTAGATGGAAGGTTCAAGGTCATAGGTTCCTGCAGTTTATAAGAAAACATTATTACAAAATAAAAAATGTATGAAGAGTAAATTCTAACATATATCGATTCGCGAAATAAAACAGCTTAAAACAATTTCAATGAATGCAACACTGCAGCACTTCACTACTGATGTTGATGATTTATGATTTATGTTGCAAAGCAGGTATTGTCTAATTCCAACAACCTTGGCTAGCATCGAATTCATCGTGAAACGTCAAAACATTGTCAACATAACGCATGTCACAAGAAGTATGCTCACTTACAGCTATATTTACAATTTTTGCGGGACTCAATTTGAGGTAACGCTGTGAATATATGTTTTTGAAGAAAGCCGTAAGTGTTGCAATTGCCAAGATTATCTCTCCCTTAACCCTCGCTCTCTTGAACCCACGTTGTTTTACTCTTTTGTGTGGAAACAAAAACAGCTGCAATAGAATCGATTGTTAAGATTATTGAAAAGTGCAAGTGCGAGTATTTTCACTGCGAATACTTTATTCTTTTTCAATACATACAACGACACGAAGAAACTTTTCTAGCGCAGTGTCAACTGGCATGAACTCTGGAACACGGATAAATAATACCCACGAACACGGCAAGATAAACATTTAATACCAACTAAAAGGTGAGTTATTTCATTATTTTGCTTGAAGTTCCTTGATTTCTTGTTCAATATTTGTTCGGGCTAAACTTTCGTATTGCTCACTGAATTCCTTTGTTAAGTAAATGCATGGTATGCGGCTGAGCGTTAGTAGGAGCTGCAATTAAAATCATAATAAACGTTTAACTTTTGGGATTACGCTACAGTGTAAACTTTTTCCCACCTTCAATCGGGTTTTGTCGTATGAACGAATGTCCTCCGATGGACACTCATTACGTAGCTGTTGAGTGTATTTTTTGTACTCCTCTGGTGGCGTGCTGAAAATATTTCAACGGAACTTTATGATGGCATAGATGCCATGAAGCCTACAACTTACCCTAGGACCAACAAATCCAAATCTTGGAAAAAGTGTACATCTGACTCAGACAGGTCTCCGCCATCAGACTGAAGGTCTCCCAATAGTCGCTTCACATTAGCCTCAAGCATTTTCTAAAACAGTTAAAATGAATTGTAATTATACCGTCCAGGGCCATTGTGATGTATACCAATTTACTTACATTGCTAAGGGTCATATCGCTGAAAAATTCACTCACTGCCTCACAGTTTTGATTCATGCAATCTTTGTCCGCTTCGAAATAATAGTACTGGAATAGCGCAGCCAGCTGAAGGGCCACACTTGCCCCCGTTAATAATGAAACTTTTCTACGAAGAAGCTCGTGCTCATTGTGATAATGGCGATGCGACTCCGAATACTGTACACGCAGTTTTGCCAGCCACCTTTTCGATAATTCTGGCGATAATTCTAAAGCCGTGCTGATGTTATCCCATAAGTCTTCCATGGGTGCCATTAGTTTTTCTCCTCAGTCCGCAATAAACGCTCACCTTCGCGTCAAATTGGCTTTTTCAATTTTACATATAGAAAAGCGTTGTTCCAGCCGCCTAAATCGTGACTAATGTCATAGATTTTATCATAGTGTGATTGGGCTTTACTACCTGTTCGCGGGCATGCGCAAAGACATCCGAGAGCCTTCGAGGAGCATCGTTCCCCGTCTTCCCCCTGGAGCTCCTCTATATAGCAAAAACCAAGTGGCGATGGGTTTGTCAAAACTAAAAGAGACATGGATTTTTTTCTAATCTTTAATAGGAATAAACTGAATAAAATGGCGCGTGTCAACAGGATTAAAATCACACCGAAGCGCAAAACAGATAGACGAAAACCTGTCCTGGTGAAAGCAGGTAAAACAAATAAAAATGGCCAGAAAACAAATAAGTCCCAGGTATACGTTCAGAAGGTGGGTTGTTGTTGTTTTCCCGTAAGTTGCGTTTTTAATTAATTTTGTTTTCAGAGTAACAAGAAGCAACTGCGGCAAGTAACAATTAAGTCTCCTGTGACCCCCAGAACGTCTCGCAGATTAGCTATGCAGAAACAGAACCCCAAACGTACAATCATTTCTCCTTGTTTATCAGCTGGGAGAACTATTTACGCTGAAAGTATGTTTTTTTCTTCTTTCAATTATATTGTGTATACGATTCGTCTAAGACAATTATTCTTTTCCTCAGCTGCAACTCCTACCGACACGATTGTGATAGAGGACACGGATGAGGAAATTGAGGCAAATATTTCAAACTTGAAACTAAATCCAACACAATTTTTCTACGAAGATCGCAGTCCTGGGCTACGCGATTTGGAAGTACCAATATACGAGATTGAACGCAAGATAGCTAAAGCTGGAGATGAGATCTGTGATGCATCGGTTATTGAGCTCGATAGTACCATGGACAATACCCAAGAAAGTATGCTGGCCAAATTGAACGACGCACAGCCACAATCATCTTCCACGGAAAACTTGAACAAGCCTATCGATAGCCAGTTACAAGTAATTGATCTGAGTGACGATTCAGATGATGCGTCGGGCACTCCTTCGTATGTTCCGAAGCAGAGTATTCCTCTGGGATATAGCATTGCTAGAGAAAAGCTTAAAACAAAGATTACACCCAAAAAGCAACAGAAAAAGCAAGCTAACAGATCAGAGAAAGAAACTGATCAAAATCCAACATTAATACCACCGCTGCCAACGCCATTCGCATCTCCGCCTACAAGTGATGGCAAAGCAACAGAAACCCGAAGGAAAAGAATGATAGTTATCGATGGGAATAATGTTGCTTATGGGTAAGTGTATGCGATTCGTTTTTCACGATTGTTTAATAATTTTTTTTATCTTCTGTTCTCAGACACCTCAATGGGAAAATGTTCTCGGTGAAAGGTCTCAATCTGTGCATCGAGTATTTCAAAAAAATGGGTCACGAAGTAGTAGCTGTAGTACCTCAATACAAGTGCGTAATATATCAGTAAAATGTATTTACATGTGTACAGATAAAGATTTTTTTTTTATTTTGTCTTTTACAGGCTCAAAAAAAGTCAAAGTACTGACCAAGAACTATTACACACACTTCACCGTCAGGGCGACGTTATACTTGCACCTAGTAAAAATCTTCCAGGCCAATATTCTTCTCCTTACGATGATAGGTAATTTTGTTGTTGTTGTTTTTTTTTTCTTTGTTAAGTTTTCGTTAAATCGTGCCGAAATTTTAAGCGAGTGGAAAATTATTTTGAATTTCTAGATTAATATTTGCAGTTGCTGAAAAATTTGACGGTGTCATCGTGTCTAATGACAATTTTAGAGATCTCCTTGATAGTACTCCTGGTGAGTAAAAACGTCCAAATGACCTAGTTTTCACGCATTTGTTATCATGATTATTGGCTTCCATTTTCTTCTAGCATGGCAAAGAATAATAAAAACTCGAGTCATCGGGTACACGTGGGTTAAGGACTTTTTTTACGTCCCCGATGACCCGTATGGCCGCCATGGTCCATCGTTACAAACGATACTACATGGACAGTCACCGTAAAGAAGAAAAATTTGCTGATTGTTTTTTTTTTCTACGTTATGAAATTTATTAAATAAAACGAAAAAACCAAATTATTCATACTTTGTATTGAAAAATAATTTTCTTTAGAACCTAGTTAAGACTAATCCAATATGTATCCAATATTCTATTAGGATTGAGATTAAATAGGTTCACGTTGAAGGCCCGTTATTTGGTGCATGGCCTGTCGTAGCAACCTGGTCATAACTTGGCGGAAGGTCTGTAAAAAGCAGTAATTCATTATGACGTGCTAAATGCGAACGGGTTGTTGCAGAACATTGTAATTCCACCGACCTCTTGCGATGCTGGTCACTACAATTAAATTCTGATTGGTGTACCCATACGGTGGCGGAGCTGCCCGTCCATCCTGATCAGTGCGAATTACAACACCACTGTCCGGTGTACAATTGGTATTTGCAGGAGGTGAACCACTTGCGTTGGAAATCGTGTAAACTAAACCTTCGTGCCGAACATTTTGGCAAGTTGTAGCTAAATCAAGTCAAAGTATGAAGTGCCAGAGGGGTTTTTTTTTTATTTACTCAAATGTAATCTGGATGTTTGTTACTTACCAGGCCTAGAAGAATAAACTGAACTAACAGGGTTCTTGAACCGTTTGTCGTACATGTACTGGAAATAGTGATAGTTCATCAGATGGTGCATGCAATGCAATACGTACTTTAGCATATTTCATCTGACAGTTATTTGTCGCTTGTCCTCTTGCAGGTAACGATTCGTGAAAAAACTTTATTCTGTTTTATCCAGTGACAGGAATTCGTAAGGTTATCTACTGATAAGATAATTAACTCAATTTCGATTACACGAAACGAACGCAGTCAAAAATATCTGTAACTCGGAAAACAACCGATGCGAAAAATTTAGATATTGAAAAGTGTAAAACTTGTTGAAAACCTTTAAATTTTAACCTTAAATTACTCCCAATTGGCCTGTCTCACTTTCACTTACCACCAAAAACCAAATGGCCAGAACTGTAAGTACGATTACTGGTATCACGATGTACGCCGACATTTCTGCTCGTTTGTCGTGCGTGCAGATATTGTACGCCTTTCGCTAGTGCCCGTAGCCGACTGATGCGATGCGATGAACGGAAACGCTACGCCAAGAAATAGTCTCAACCGATGAGTCAAACGTGTTTTATCGCAGACTTCAAGCTCACATAAACCTACACTACACCAAGGCAGAGTATCCTTGCAAAAAAAAAAATGTAGCCAACTTTTCATCATGCTACAAACATGTTTCTTCCATCTCCAACATTATTTGGCCTGGAAAACACTTACATAGAAATTAACACTAGACTTTCCACGAATCATAAGCAAAAGCATCTTCAGGCAAGCAGGTGTATCAATCGTACCAGCGATGCCTTCTCTTGCAGTTCCTTTCAAAAAGCAGGCGAAAGCAAATCGTTACTTTTGTTTAATTTTCTCACCAGATGTGTATATAATCTTTATTATTTTATTCTTTAATTTCGGTGTCTTAACATTAATACTTCATTAAGAACTTCAAGGTGTAATAATGCGCAAAAATTTAAGAAGTTGATGTTTCTATGAGTCCAATATGCGGTTTATCATTTCTTATTTTGATACACAATCGATTTATCTATACGTTCGATTAATTGTTTACTGATTTGAATCAACGTTATTTCAAGTTTGTACAGCGATTGATTGGAATAGGTTGCTCTTTTCTTGCGACATTTTATTCACTATTATTTAGTGCAAAATTAAAAACTTCTTTTATCTCTTTCGCTCTTTTAGTAAGTTAGTTGCATCTCTATGTGTGAATTAAAAGGAGCAAGAATGACATTTTTCAATTGCTGAATCCTTCCCCAGTGATAATTTTTGTTGGGTTTTCATTACGTTGTTTCCAGAGTGTATCTTTCGGTTCGACGAAGCAGCTGCCAAAATGAAAATCATCTTTTCAGGGAAAAGAAGATATCATTAGACAATATCTTGCGTTCCACCGATCCACCGTTTTATTTTATAAGATCCACAAATCGCTCTGAAGTCTTTGACGGACTGCTGTGTTTGGACAGAACATATGCTGAAGATACGACACGCTCCGGCAAAATAAGACCAACTATTCAACCAGGAGCGTTCGGTTCGATTCGCGATATGCTTCTTTCGTGCCTCTCTCGTGAGGCATGAATGACAGAAAACTCATTCGTTGTTTGTCTGGCTATGTGTAATTGTAAAACTTGGACTAGTGCCTGTCATGACGTTCCTCCCTTTTTCCCTGCATTACTAACGTTTATAAAGCATTGTTTTATCGTTTATCATCTTCGCCTACATTTACCATCAAGTCCAAAAACATATATTTATCGATCGTCAAAATATCCAGCGAAGAAATTTATGGAGTTGTGTAAGCATTAGCGCCCGTAATTACGATTAAAGTTATTATTGTTAATATTATTATTATTATTATTTGTTGCTGCTTTCAAATGGTGTTATATTTTGTTGTCTCTCAGGAAAAATCTCTTGCAAATCATGAAAAATCGCTGCTGATCTCATTCAGATTGCTTGCTGTTCCGGATGAGATAATAGCTTTATGTATATTTTTTTAGAAAAGACTTTTATGAGGAACATTGTTGAGCTTAATTGCTCTATTTATTTAAACGAAACTTGGTCAAACAGCGTGAGGACGATCAATTGGTATCGTTGTCTATTGCAAGAACTTAAAGCGTGGCCTTATTTCGGTTTTGCATGCAGCTTACATGAATGTGCAAATGAAAATACAATATGATTCAAAAGGAACCCAAATATTATGTGCGCAGGTTAGGCTTGGCTTCGTGCGCATTGAACCAACCTTATCAAACATCTAGCATTTACTACATGAAAGCCAATACGGCCATCTTTTTGCCATCTTTTCCCGTTTTCAAGCATCCTCAGCTTTGTTTTTGCTTCAAGCATCTTTGTTTATGTACCTTTTTCTATAATGTTAAAAGGGAAAAGGCTTAACAAATATCATCTTTTTCCCATCAAAAATAAGCTATGAGTCTTTAAAAAGTAATCCAATAAATATACATTTAATCTAAATATATATGGCATTTCTATCTGTCCGGGGGGGAGTGTAGGTGTTGTTGTTGATCTTTGTTTCATGCATAACGATTTGCTGTGCTAGAATCTTGCCAAAAGACCAGAAATATTTCAAACATTCATCATTTGACTTGAGTTTGCGGTGATTGCCACGGTGGGTCAAAATGTCATAGGTTACATTTTTTTTTCTACTGCTTTCGAATGTGAAAGAACGTGAATACATTCAAATGTAGTCAGCAATAAAATGTATGTATTATATGTTAAATGGAAGGCTGAAGCTCCTTCCGCTGTCAGGTTTAATTGTTGATTTAGGTAGAATTCACATTACACCTTACTTTTTCTGTGTTACATCAGACTATATTCCTTTGCAAAATCGTTGTGCTCGAAGTCTTACAATCTAGTTACAAGTTAGTTGAATCGTTCACCAACATTGCATGCAAACTTATTCAAACACAACAAGCTAAAATATGCCGATGTGTTGATTTTTGTAAATTTTCTGCTCTTAAATGTGACATTCATTAAAACAAAAAAATCTGTGCCATGCTTTGCTGATGGTTCTCGATCGAATGCTTTAATGTTTGAAGGCTGTGCAGGACGCGACAGATGAGAAAATTCAATTCTATGTTGAATGATGTTAGCGCAGTCAATTAAGCTCTCACCGTATGCTTGACAGTTTCAAGTGATTGAATGTACTGAAAGCATTATTGAAAATTGTCTTCAATAAGATTTTGCCGTTTGAGATGCAGTAGTGAACAAGGTAGCCGGTTGTAAAGAAGTGTGCGCTTACATAATACCATCGCGCCTATTTTTTCCTCATCCTGATCGCCTCGCTGATAGATATCTAGGACTACTCGCTGATGTGTTTCATAGAGCTACGTTCTATCAGAAGTGTCCGTCGATAACCATTATTTTTATGGCTGGTCGTTGCCCATTCTTAACTCTGCACGTTTGCGCGTATTGCGCTGATGCCCCAGGACATAAACAATAGCCGCTTATCGTTATCATCATCATTACCATTTTCATCATCTTCGTCGCGCGGTAGCACCACCGCACACTGTCTCCACCGTTTCTCTTACACCACACTCTAACGGTGACCGAAATTCTAGAAAAGACCTTTCTTTTTCTTACCTTTGTCTTTGCCGTCCACAGTTCTGAAAGTAAGACGTCCAGGAGTAAAAAAAGAATTAAGGTAAAGTAAGGTTGTTAATATACAGCGAAAACGATTTAAAATTAAAACAAATCGAAATACTTGTTTACTGGGGATAATCCATTAAAATGATGAGGAAAACAAATCCACGCAAAACGGGGCCGAAAGTAGGCAAATGAAAAGTGTCACAGACAAAAGTAATGTTCAGACCTAACTACTATCTACTGTGCAAATTAACTAGTGATTTATCAGCGAAACAGGCTCTAAAGTTTGCGAGAACGAATTCGAAACTTCTTGAAAGGGCTTATTATAAACGAAAGTAGATATTTAATCTCCACCCATTTTTACTTTCCCGATAAAGGAAGTAAAAGAAACACACTGCTAAAGAAGCATAAAAACAGAAGTTACACAAAACCAAAATGCACGGCGTATAGAACAGACGCCAAATATATAAAAGTGGACTTACGAAACACTACACTACACGAACTTCCACTACAGATACATACAGCTCACATTGTAAGGGAATGGAAAACCGTGTAAAGTAGAGTTTTTGCGTGCGATTATTTCAACAAGTACAACAGCAGATTGATGTTAAATGGAATAAGGTATTGTTTTATTAGGTGGTTAAACAAATGAATGCAAATATAAATAGTACCTCAGGCTACGAATTGGTTTAAGAAATCCATAGAAGTCCCACGGAAAGTGATGAAAAGGAGCATGTGTTATACAACAATACATGAGATCGAAGACGGTGTGGACAAAATGCCAACGAAGATGTCGATTTTGTCTTTCCATCCAGATTTAAAGGATTCCAAGGTTTGTTTTTTAATTAATTATTATATTTTCAGAAAAATGTGTGTGCTTTTGCCGAATAAATGCTTCCTACGTGAATTTTTCAAGTTTATGCAGCATCAGATGAAATTGAATGAAAATCCTTGCTTTGTTCCTAGCATGATTAGAAACGTAATGTTTATTTATTTTTTCCTTCAATAATATAAGAGATAATTTTATGATTGACAACGACTTGAACGTAACCGATCTTCACTGTTGCAAAAAATATTGAACACAATAAAAGCCCTTCCCGAACACACGCATAGCAACGAAGCGAATTGAAAAATTCGGCTGTAAAGCCACCTTCTTTAACTGAGAAGGCTCAATCTACAATGAAATGCACTACATTTTTTGTAAGAGTAGATTTACGCTATACTGTATCCGTCTGTTTTCTTTACGATTGATTTTGGTTTTCTGTTTGTTGATGTAGATTTCTCGAGTTGAGATCCTAGAAACAAGTTTGCAGCGCCATGGTTTTGCTTACACTGGAAAGTAGGCCAGGTAGTATTTGACAGGCCCATCGCGTATGATGAGCACTTGCTTGTTTTTTACTAATGTTCATACCACGGAGGTAAATTTCAAGAGTCAAGTGTTATGATCTTCCGCCCTCATTAATCACTCTATCGATTGAGCTTTTGCACTGTACTTATTTGGCCCTATATTCATTGGTCTTAGGACCAACAAAATACATACTTTTTGAAGAGAGAATTTTTATATGATATTTATAAGTTGGCGATAGGTAGTGCATTTGCAAAATATGTTTCTATGTATATTCACCTAAGTATAAACGAAAATTCACCAGAAGAACGAGGCATACAATTGCATGGGTGCAATACAGAAAAAAGATGATTTTAGTACTAGTTACTAGTGATGAGATTGCGTGACTTTCGTGGTGATTCATGGCTGAGAGTATTAATGGTATAGGTATAGACATCGCCAACGGTGTTTAAGAGCGAGGTGAGTTAGTCTGGTTGATCAGAAGAACGCATCGTGCTTTTTCACTTTCACGAGTCTATCTTTTGGTTCGAGTGGCCATTCCCGAGTGAAGTGGCTAACGTAACCGACCTATTTAGGATTCGTTATGTTCTTGCGGGCAAGCTGGTATCGTGCTGCCGTTATTGTTAGCGCTACTGAGAGTGGTAGTCGTGCCAGCAGTACCCGCAACGCCTCTGACGGCGTCTGGCGCACCGAAGCTAGTGTGCCGACGCAGCAGCGATCCAAATACGCGCCTGCCCTTCGACTCATCGGAACTTCTTGATGCAAGAGACGCGGTCCTGGAAAGCATTTGGGGCATTCGTTTTTACATCAGTTTTACATAAGATCATAGACGGGTCTAGGTCATACACACATATACAAGAATTTAGCTAAATGTTACGAAATCGCATGGTTTATGTTATTGTGGCTTTTTGAAAGAAGCGCTCTACCTACACACTTTCTCGTTTACTCAAATGATATCGATTTTATTCGTTTAAATGAACATAAACAATCTGCTATGTCGATAAGCAAAACTAAACTGGATTAAAATTCATCTATTCTCTCTTAATCAAAAGTCTTGCAATACGACAACACTTCTCCCAACGCCGTTGGGATAACTGAATGCACAATCCAGTGAATGAAACAAACAATTGGTTTGAAAAAAGAAATGTTAATAATGGGAGTACAAGAGAAGATTTTCAAAAGCAATCCTCTCAAAATAGGGATACCGAAAAACTGGTATCTGGTATGTTTGAACACGTATTGAAAAAGAATCAATTTAACAATATTTACAAACACGCTTCCTGTTGCTTAACTATTTCGTAACGACAGGTACACACGATTACAATTAAGAACATAAAAAAAATGAACAAAGCTGATGGTATAGTTGTAGTCGGACTGGTAATTCCCTTAACCGTGATTGAGGCGAGTATCTGCTATACAATTTTACTTTAATGTGTGCTGTTATAATTAAAAAGGCATCGAACATTTAAATTTTGCCAGGACTGATATGTTCCTCAAAGAGGCAAATTGCTTATAATTTAAGTGGAACATAAATATGCACATTACTGAAGAACCATAAAGTGTAGAATAAAGAAAGCATATCGGTTAGTTTACTCACACAAAAATTTCTTTTCCTGTTTCATCGCAGTTTTATTTTTAGGGTTTGTTCATTTGTGTTAGTGTATAACCAAGAAAATTAGGTGCACCGCACGCATAAGAGAAGAAATATATACAATGTGTCCATGTATTTATGTTTCATAAGTTTTCATAAGTTGTTTTGTATTGTTTTCAATTTTTTCGTTGTTGATTCGTTTGATGAGAAGGGTTGGTAAATCAGGGAGAAAAGAAAAAAGAGACAACAAATAAATTCATGTTTGTTTATGTCTGTATCTTGTTATTCTTCACATAATAAAAAAAAAAAAAAAAACATATGAAATAGAAGTCTAGTAGAAGCAGCATTCGGTATGCCAAAATAACGAAGATGCAACCAAGGATATGCAATAGCAAATAGGCAAATGAAAAGGATTAAAATAAACAAGTCCGAATTTTTCAGAAGTTTCAAACCTGCTGAAAATGATTACTTGCATGGGCATGAGAATGGAAGAATAATTAAATTATAAGTAGATCCAAAAATTTTAAAGGCCGGTCCAGACGAAGAGCAAAAACAATATATAAAGAGCACGGCGTTTGCAAAACTATCAAATCGGTCATTTCTCTTTATCGGTCGGCTAATGATAACCCAGCCGTGTAAAAGCCTAAGCGCGTGTATTGTTCTGACTAGGGAGAAAGTCGAGCAAAGCGCATTTGCTTGCTATTTAATACCGACAAGAGCAGAGCGACAATAGTGTGTTTACATTTCATTTATACCGGCTCAAAACTGGACCGTGTACACGAACCATTAAAAAAAGACACTTTATACTCGTCTTTGCACACAGTTTGCGTTCCATCTAAACCGGCCTTATTAGAAAAATACAGCAATGAATGCAATGGTGTACAAGTGACAAAAGCAACAAACATTTCTTGCTGATAAGAAGAACTATCACTCACATAATATATTCAAAGGAAATATTAAAAGCGTATACATCAGCCCCCAGTTAAAAAACCTTTTACAAGCGACATTTAAGGCATCGGGAAACAACAATCATAGAAGAACAATCAATAGCATATTCAGTACGTTTAACAGACGAACAGATGGTTATAATTATTCGGGATGAGTTTGCACTTTTGTCACAAGAAAGGTTCATTTGCATTTGCAGATATCTTTAGCTGGCAAACAACGATTTGACGTGACCAATCTTCGATGTAATAGGTAAAACACAAAATGCACCCATATATCCGAAAGCTGATCTATCGGTACCATTGATTGCATAACAATGATTTTAAGTTTCCAAATTCAACGGACATTCCCTAAGAATCCGCAGATGTTTTAACGCTCGTTGGGATTCAATTTGTAATGTTCATTGTGGATTTGCGACCGGGAAATTGAAAGAATAAATTGAATAAAAATACAAAAATAGAAAATCAAACCCATAAAATTAAAAAAAAACACAAACATACTACATTACAGTTAACATTACTTACTCTTTACTGTTAGCCTCCAGGCTCTTACGACGCAGTTCGTCTAACGTAACACCATTTTGCTGCTCCCATTCTCCTTTTTCCATTTCAAATGCCTTCCTGCGATCGTCTAGTTCACGAATTTGAAGTTCAAGTGCCTATAAATACAGCATACAAATATTAGTTTCCGCCATCGTCACAATTGAATTTAGAATTGTATGATTATCCTTCTGTTCACCTTCTTTCGCTCCTCGTGGCGTCTGGTTAACTCAGCTTCAGAATCTTTCAGTTTTTGCTTTTTCTCCTTCACTTTCATCTCGAAAACTTGCTCCATTTCAGCCTCCATTTTCTTCATCTTCGATTCGTGCTCGCGCTTTTCCTCTTCCATTTGGGCTAGAGGATTCCTGAAATGATAGATACGGTTATCGTAAGTATTTTCAATCAATAACTGTGGTTCACGCAACACAACCAAAATATATTTAATTTATGTGTCTATGGGCAACTGAGCGCAAAGGAATCCAACCTTGTACAGCAACAAGCTACATGCAGGCTATTTTCGTACATATACAATTATTTTGCCTACTCCTAAAGATTTCTAAAGAACCAAGGTTCTGCAATTATTAGTACCAATCGAACAATATTTTTTTGTTTTTTAATGTTTTGGCAAACTTACCATCCGGTGCCATTTGTGTTAACTGATCCAATATTGCATAAGCTGGATGAATGATGATTTTTGGGTGGGGGTGAAAAATGAAAATGAATTTAGTGTTAATGTAACAACGAGTGTAGATTGAAATGATATAAAACAGAATTCAAATTTAAACGAATTAGAACAATACAGCGCTAAGCCGTAACGGATAGTAAGAGAAACTAGCAAGTCACCATAATGCGCCAAAAAGAATCATAGAAAAGCATCGACTTAGAACAAAATCCCAGCCATGGAAATGTGAGCGCTTACTTATTGCTTAACTTGGCCTTCCCATCGCTACCCAGCCCGGCCAACTTTCTACAGCGATAGTTTTCATAGTGCACGTTGTTCGTCACGTCCTTCAGATCCTGTAGGTTCGTCCGAATGACCATATTGCGCAAGGCGATGAAATCACAATGGTCCAGGTTTTCAACTGCACATGAAAAGGAAACATAGAGAAGAATAGTTGCAGCTCACATCTCTTAGCAATGTCCTTCGTGTAGTACCTTCAGCGACACCCCATGGATAGCGCCGGCCGCGTACTTTACGTCCATCGATCTCGATAATGGCATTCGCACCGACGACCGCAAATGGTACGCGACTGCGCAGCTGCCGCAACACTTTAGCATCTTCCTCCTCGTCCAGTGGATCGGGAAAATCGTAGATCTTAATTTTGTGCTGTGCGATTTCGTTTAGAATCTACAAACGCAACGCCCAAAAAGTGATTAAACGAATACTGTTTGCTTTGCATTTGTGTCCATAAATACCTGCTTCTTGAACAGTGTTATCTCCTCGGGAGTGAGCGTGTCAGCTTTGGCGATGACGGGAATGATGTTTATCTTATCGCATAGACGCTGCATGAATTCAATATCGAGCGGTTTCAAGCCGTGTCCGGAAGGCGCAATGAAGTAGAGACAAACGTGCACGCGTGAATCGGGAAGTGCGGTCCGGTGGACTCGAGATTCGGCCGTTAAATATTCTTCATATTTAGACTCGACAAAGTCCACGATAGGTATCCAGCTGAAAGAGGACACATAAAACACAGGGATGTTACAACTTGGACAAAGGCAGCACCGCAACACCGATTACATCTGATGAACGCCTACCAATTGCTGTTGTCCACGGCATCGCCGAAACCGGGAGTGTCGACGACAGTGAGCGTCAAGTTGACTCCGTTCTCCTTCAGCAGTACCTTGGTACTCTCCACGGCAACCGTTTTCTTGATACGATTCGAAGGACCCGGATGCTGCTCAGCATGGTAGATATCCGACAGGAACATAGAGTTGATCAGCGTCGATTTGCCCAGCCCCGATTCACCGACCACCATCAACGTCAGCTCGAAACCCTTTTTTACCGCTTTCCGGTACACCTGGTTCGGCAGATTCGCAAAGCCTACATATCCGTCCAACTCCTTCGGCTTCGATTTGACCACCGGTTTTTCCTTCTCAAGCCGCTCCGCCGCGAGCTTCGCGTTCGTCAGAGATGATTCGATGTTATGATGGTGATGCCCATTGACACCCGCGCTGTCGTGGTGGTTCAACAGAGCGTCTCGTTTCTCTTTCAGGGAAATACTATTCAGACTGGTCGCCAGACCATTCACACCACCTCCGTTGCTAGCCATGGCCATTCCGCCACCACTGCCGTTTGCCACAACGCCACCGTTTAAGTTGCTGTGCTGATTATTGTTTGTGTTGTTATTAGAGATCATTGCGCCAATCGACAAAGATGTTGTGGAACTGTTGTTAGTGGAAGCCGCGTTAGGAGTTGACGCGTTTTGCTTGTCGTTAGCCGCGTTGGCGCTGTTTAATTGCGACGCGTTGTTGTTATGCTATAAAATGATGTGAAAGATAAAGAAAATTATGCAATATGTTAAGGGCACGGGAAACGAAATGAAATTTTTCAGACTACCGTGTATCGCGTAAGATTATTGGGTTAGAGAGCCGATAATCTTTTTGACAGATTGAGTGAAATATTTCAAAATCACACTAGCGATTACGCTTCGTTTCCCATACCCTTTAGGACAGATTATACACCTGTTACCACCTATGTTCGAATCTCGTGCCGTTTGTTTCGAATCGGTTGCCACTACAATCAGATGCGTGCTGCTACGGTTGATTCTGGTGCCACTACGTTCGAATCTCATGCCACTACGATTGCATTTTTGATAGTGAACAAATTTAGAATTCAAATTCAATCGTAGTGGCATGAAATTCGAACGTTGTGGCACCAGATTCAACCATAGCAGCACGCATCTGATTGTAGTGGCAACCGTTTCGAAGCAAGTGGCATGCGATTCGAAGCAAGCGGCACGACATTCGACCATAGATGATAACAGGTGTAATAGTGGTATGATGGCGAGCGGGGTTAGAAGGCAGGCGGAACGGAGAGGCCATAAAAGCACAACTCACGATCACGTTGTTGTTAGCCATGTTGAGATTGATCAGTCCTACCGGTGGATTTGGTGGAGGTCCGGAGGGACTGTTGCTTTCCGATTTGAAAAACATTTCACGCTTCGTTGCCAACTGAAACATAGACCAAAATAACATAAACATATCAGCTGATCAAATACAACCAAAAAACAATCAAAAATGCAACTAGCATTAAATATTCGCAATAAGCGTAGCGCACACCTGTGGCCCACCAGTAGTTTTGCAATCGCTAAAAGGAAAATGCAGTGTGAGATTAAACATACATATATTTCTCTCAACGTGCTTTTAATGAAGAGTAGTTCCACACTTTCAGACTAACTCTAGCGTTTGAGGGGAGGATTTTAAGTTAATCTATAAAATTTACCATTCATTGCGACACTGGAAAACCTCCACGACCGCGGAAGGTCTTACCCAGTTTCCCATTAGACCGTGGGCTGACAATGAGTCAAGCAAGACAATAAACACACGGCCGCTTTGCCTCTCATTGTCACCCCGGGTCCAACCAGTACCTCTACGCATCATACCATCGCTTGTGCTAACCTTTTCCCGTTCCGCTTTATCGATCTTGGTGAATTCGTTCCGATCGCGGTCGATCTTGTTGAAGGAAGACGAATAGTTTGGCAATTTTGGAGGCGGTATCGGTCGAGCGGCTATGGTTGGTTTCTCGTGCGTTTTGTTAGTACCGTGAATACCGGCGGTGATGGGAGGCGTTGGCACGATAGCCCCCCCACCGCCAGTGGTCGCCTGAAAGTTGGACATGTACGCGCCAGGGGAAGATAGGACCGGCTTCACCGGAGGCACCGGTGGTCCACCGGCGCCAGTTTGTTGCGTTGGCGTTGAAGCACTCATATTTTCATACTATGTTTATCCTCTCCTACAACATACACTAACACGCGTGCACAATGTAACCAGACACACCACTTTTAACTTTCTGTAGATTGTGTTCTTTTGTCGTTTCACTCGTCCCTCGAACTTGTCCTTCTGCCGTGCTTGTTCACATCCGAATTAAATGGCACTAAAAGAGTTTGTTGTTGCTATAAAAGAACACCAAATCAATTTCGCATGGCAATCAACATTACAAATAGTATACACAGAACAACATGATCATCCAAAGAGAATCAGCGTATAGGAAACAAAGACTAATATGAGACTTGTTTGGGGAAAAAACATAAACAAAAAAAAAATTCAATTGTTAACCTAATTTAGTTCCCGAATACTCAGACTCCGACGCTTACCCATTCGATTATGTCTAAAGAAAATCTCGCCCTCTCTCATCATGAGGAAGTCAAATAAAGGTTCCGTTTTTCATTTTAGCAACCGAAAGAATGGTAAATTATAACCCATCTATCTATTATCAAAGTCCACACAATTGGCCACTCTTAACGGCAGTATTCTGGTGTTGGTGGGAGGAGGTGATCGTAATTGAAATAAATGATTGTTTAAGCTTGCAATCGTTTTCGTAGGTCTGACTACCGTTAAAAACTGACCGCGTTCATCCAACGAAGAGAGTGTTGTTTTATGCATGATTAATATTCATAAAAACCACTACTACGGTGCCTGAATTTAATTCGTTCAGCATTGATGTTGCACTATCGCGATGACACATACGAGCTTGCTCTGCATGAGCTGATGATTTACAGTAACTATTCAGCTGATTTAAGAAAGCTACTAGCGCCAGAAATATTAATAACGACCATATTACATAAAGAAAAGTGGTCTTTCATGAAACACAGTTTCACCTTAATAATGAATATTTATTTCAGGAGACTCAAATTCCAATCAGACAATTTAGAAATTTTTTGTAAAGGCACATGTGATCCGTTAAGGCCTCCCTAAGTTACATCTGAGGGGTTTTCTCTCGTTATTATTCTCCTTATCGTTTTCCACATCTTTCAAAACAATCTTTCCGTCACTGTTGCGCATGTGCTTACAGTGCATTAATAATAATAAATGCAACATGAAGCTGTTGTATATTTTTCGCATAGAGCAAAAATTCTGTCGGAGAGCCTCTGACAGACAGGCTTCTAGCGTAGTGCCCTTGTTGCCGTATGGTAAACCTATTCATTTGGATGATAATCTACATGGGAGAAACATTCGTTTCAACTCAAATAAAATGTACAATATTTAAAAAAAACATGAATCTAGCAAATGTATATACCCGTCATCACACCATGTGTAGCATGAAAAATGGAAACAATGTGCCTGTTTGTGATTCGGCAGCTACCAATAATATGCTCTTCTGACTGCATGGCGTCATATGTGTGCATTTAAGTGCATGTCAACGAGCTCATCAACCAATGACGCTCGACGATCGTGCGCTACGTATGGAACATTCCGATGCAGATATATCCGATCTAAGGGCTGGCACTAACAAGGGCAGGGCGTCACAGTGATCACCCGGCAGGCATTTTTTCGAAGCGGGAACAAAAGAGTGGAACCAGACGTCCAACCGGCGTTGAAGGAAAATAAATAACTAAACAAACCACGGGATTAATTTAAAAAAAAAACTCCATGCATCCTTCAACATCGTCCGGTGTCCTTCCCCTTCTTCTCTCTGGTGAGGACAAACAAACATACTGTCATTGCAGCAACTCCCGTGACCCAAAATGCCGTTCGTTACCCCGTTCAACTTGAAGGCATCGTACCTTCGTGGAAAGATCGTGATTGTGACGAACAGCAGCACACACAGCCAAGTACGGAATTAATGCCGCATAAGCACCAGAGGTACTACTACAATCCACCACATCCTCTGCCAGACCTTTTTTCTAGACCCCTTCTAGAGGCCCTTTCGAGTGACTCCACATGAAATCAACGCTGAGTATGATACGATTGTCGAGCAAATGGTCCGTCGGAGGTAATGAGGGCAATGCTTTGGTGGTGAAGAACGTGCTGAGCGTTAATTCTTGTCCGAGGTACCGAGCTTGCTACTGTTATGCTGACCAACATAATAGTGTTTTTTTCTTCCAGGCAAATGAATACGATGATCGAAACGTAAACGGGACCACTCCCCTTCCATACCATTTTTGGAAGTAAATTTATGTGTTGCCCAAACAAAATATCCACTTTCTGCCTGTCTGCTGTCTGCTATTTGTCTTTTAAGTTGTTTCTTTCTTTGGATAGTTACTTCCGGTGAAAGTTTTGCTGGTTTGTCGGAAAGCTATGACGTGTATTGAAGACACTCCAGGCAGACATTTTTTTTTATCTCTCTGTCGCTATCTACGCTATCAGAACCACCCAACTGAATATGATTTTCACAACGCCGAATGCTTCATTATATCGTTCCATTCCTAGGCCTTGTTTTGAACGAGATGTGCGTAAACGATACACATTCCGAACGAATCGCATTGAATTGAGGGATGCATGTTTTCCTCCAGTGCAACAGCTCATGGCACAAGACGCCGGATCCATACTAGGCAGATAATACGCCATTCGCTGGATCACTCACAATACGAGACTTTATGATACCCGTCGCAATGGTCTTGGTAATGAGACCGTACTATCGCAAATGTAATCGCGTGAACAGTTGCTATGAGTAATTCTAGGGTTTGTAGAAATATCTCCATGGCAATCAGTACTAACGCATGAATCATAAAACCAAATCGCAGAACATACTGACCGATCGACTGATCGATTTTGAAGTCCAATACTTTAGGTCTTTTGGAAATGGAAAGTGGTCGATCAAAACATGCTCGAAGTTTAGTCAATACCACTACAATTTAGTCAAACACACCACAAACCAAAAATATGCATCCGATCTGTATTCAATTTCGCTTTACATCTAGCAACGAATTGATTCAATTAATTACGCAGCGTATCGAAATTTGATTATACACATGTTAGATATATGGATGAGGATAGGATAAGTTTAACATTTGCAACTGTTCCTTCTCCTTACAACCGGTCGGTAATAATTTTTATCCTTTTTTCCTAACTTTCCATCCTTTGCAAAATTATCTGTTACGGTGCAAGTTACGACTTCCTGTTTTTTATAAGTGAGCAATTCATCAAATCATTATTTTTTACAACATAACTAAATGAAATGAAACCAATTCCGCATCATCCGACATATGGGAGATGCATAAGAAATCCCAAAGAATCCTGCAAGTGTGTTAATTATTTCGCTCTTTTTTGCGAAACACAACATAACATAAAAGAGTTGCAACTCAAACGTCACAATAGTAATTCGCAACCTTGTTGTCTAAGAAGCTTGAACGGGAGGAACGGTCCACCTTGGTTTTATATATCTTGACAGCGCTCCCCGCACACGAACACCACACGCAGCACACCGCTTTCAACAGACCAGCTTGACGACGCTTCTTCCAGGATCGATAAATTCGCACAAATCCTTTTCGAATGAGTTGGGAAACTAATGTATTGTTCCTTTCTGACGATTAAGAAGATCACGAAGTCTTATTTATTTACTGAATCTTCTTGCAGATGAAAACAGTGCGCAAAGGAAGGAATAACAACCAAACTACACCGCACCTGCAAAACGGCGTCGTACCAACTATTCCGCGACGAACGAATGACTGACAAACTGACTAGCAGTGTTGAGAGTTCCGATGTCCGCACCCAACAGGTTCGTACCGTTCCTGATGTAGAAATGGTAGTTCCTGATAGTTTTTTTTTCAGACATCAAAGCTTCATGAAGTTTTTTGTTGCCACAGCAAAACAGCTGTATGCAGCTTTGGACAGCTATCCCAGCTGCCTGAATCGATTTTGATCCCAGTTTGAACCGATTTTGGTCCCGGGCCGAACTGATTTGACTGGTAACGGGGCGGTATTTTGAGACCAAACCGTGTTCTTCGGGGTTCACGAGAAAACCGGTTCAAAAACGTAAATCGGTTCTGGCAGCACTGCCCCCGCTGTCTAGGTTTGGAACCTGAATGACTGATTGCACTGTTCTACAGCTGTTATACTTTGAAAAACTATCCTACGTAAGCCTGCGTCTAGACACACACACGATTTTCGCGATAGCCAAAGCGAAACGGTAGCTCAGTTTGTACAAAACATGCTGCGCCAACGAGCGCCAAAGAGAGTCATAGACCAGTTTTTTGAATCACCAGTTGCATATCGTGCAACCTAAATTATGCATGCTGCTTGATAACGCTTAACTGTTCACAACATATTTTAATAAATTCAAGCACTTATATTTACTCAATTTTTTTTTAACAAATTAATTTAAGCAAGATTCAACATTTCTTACGGCTTTTTTTTTGTTTACGTCTGGAATGACAGCAAAAAATGAACTACAAGGCCCGGCATGGGCAAAATGGCGTCTATTTGGTAAACTGCTAACTTTGGCATCAAATACACACAGCGCCAAGAGAAGAGGTTTTTTTATATAGAGTTTGTCATGTGGATTTGGCAATTTTCTAAATTTCGCGATGGCATTCGCCAAATCGCGCTGTGGCTAGACGCAGGCCAACACATGAAATGGCAGTAATATAACGAAACACACATAATTTTACAGCAACGTGCTTGAAAAATCGATTTACATGGGCTATGCATTGTGAATCCCTCTTTAATCTTCTGCACCACAAGAAATAGTGCTACCCATAACATATACATAGTTCATGATGTGAAGGTGTTCCAGATGCAACAACCATCGATTTTATTTGCTACAACGGAATGATACAACTTTCCTTTGAATGAAAATTCATAAGGTTCGTTAGCAGCCAGAGAAAGTTATTTATTCGGTCAAAGATACGGTCTGCTGCTGATTTTATCAACCTAAATGTATTTACTAAGCGTAAAAAATGTTTTCATACAAGTTTGTACCCCCTACATTCTCTTCCTCATTTTAAACTTATATAACATGGTAAAGAGTTTCAATGGTTACAAGTTTAGCAAACTAAACCGGTTCAATAAATTTTCGTTACAGCAGACAAGTTTTTGATTCGCTTCAATTATCTATGGTTGTAACGTTTCCTCCACCTCAATTATTGAATAACGCTCTCGCTTAAGAGGACTTGCACGTCAGTCGGCTTTCGAGTTCACTAGTCAAATAATCGTTGAGTATCCAAATTAACAAACGCGAGCGTGCAGTTTAATCATGTTTGGCCAACCTACCTGAGTATGCTTTGGTCAATCAGGCCAAGCGTCCAATGCCCAGCTGGGCCATTTAGTACGAGTAACTGTAAACATCGCTTCCTGACCTGCCACATTTTCCTCACTCCCTTCTAAGGCGAGTGGCATAATTCCAATTGTAGGTACGTGCATAGCTCGAATTAACATATTTTGAGGCGCATATGGTCACGTTGCCGCACGCTAGAAGAGAAGCTTACTTCTGTGGGCGATAGGAAATCGAATTCCTCAGCGTAGAATTATAAAAAAAAAACGCTTCTTTTGACGGAATAGGAAAGCAAACAATTAAAAATTAATCATCCTTTTGCTCTTCCGTTATATGGCCCGCCACTCGATTATTGGTTACGAATAATTTACTTCAGAGCAGTCCACGACGATATTTGCCATTCGACATGAGATTGGTTTTGCGCAAACCAATCAGCTAACGCCAGTTTCTCCCAGATTGCGTTGAGTTATATATTAAACTACCCCGATGATGACCCCGATGCACCGGATCGGTACGCTCGAAAAGATGCGAGCTGTCGAAAAGGTTGATTTGTTCATAGATTGATTGCAGGCACAGGGTACGCGTTGCTATTCGGCGTTTTCCGTTAAAAAAAAAAAAAAAAAACTCGCATTGCATTTGCACACCCATTTCGTGGAGGAAGTATCATCAAATGTTCCGAACATTATCCAAGACTCTGTCGAAATCACCACATATTCGATGCCGCCAAGAGAGCCGCTAGCCCTACTTATCAACCGACAAGTGAAAGGACACACCATGTGTTGGGTTGAAGTATGACACATAACTCAATCATGAACGGTTCCACGTGCGTCCAATTAAGGATCGACGTGACACGATACATGCTGAAACTCTTTTTTTTTACAACTCAACTCCAGTGGCCTCGAAACATGCGGTTACGGTTTGTTAGTCGTGCTCGGCACCACTAAATTATGTTCGACAAAATCGACAATTGCAATTCAATGAATTGTTTGGGAAATCCATCCAAAAGACGCGTACCGCCTCTTCGATGCTTTAATAATGCACGTATGCAGCAAGCGGGTGGGGGCGTGCTTCTGGCCGTCAACAAGGACTTACGTGTAGCGCTGACATGGACCAAAAATGCATCGCAACATTCCAGCGTCGCTTGGTCAATTATGTTGAATTGTAATCGAAAGACCTGTTTGTCCCCCCTTCTTATGCTACTGTGCGCGTGCTAAAATCTCCAGAATCATACGGCGTGTGCTTTTCATCCAGAGCGTAATTGAGCTGCACCGACGAACATCACGGTGGCCTACACGAAGATAGAACAACACTATATAGCCGTGCTCCTCACGGTGCGTAGCGTAAGGTGAAATAGGTTACTGCAATGGCTACATGTGGCGTATTGGACGGCTGCTAAAGTTGATACTTACCGCTGCTGAACCCAAGAATGCCAGAGGACCGGAGTGTCGAGATGTTGAAATGGATACGTCGTGTGGGAGGTGACGATGACGGCAACGTTTACGGTGTACCGCCGATAGAGGGTATGATGAAATGAAAAAAAAAACCAACAAATTTTATTTAATTACATTCAGATTCAATAGAAAACTAGTACACTATAGTACACAATTAGTACACTATAGTTCAAAATGTTGGTATCATAAATTGGCAGGATTTGCTTACCAACCAATAAATAGGATGGTTGAACAGGTTAGTCTACTAGCTGGACAATAATCTTTTCCCAATGAAGAAAGAAGATGCAACAACAAGCAACCGTCTTCAACGTGAACTTGAGAATTCATCAATTAGCCGCTTTGTCATGCGGTTTGAAAATAATACTGCAAGCGTAATGAAAGCATTCCATAAGTGTTCGGTAACAGTGAATATTGTAACCTCGAAATGTTTAAAACTTACTCTAATTAGCGGAAATAATCAAGACTGTACCACATTCAAATAGTAAGACGGACGAATAAATCAATACCAATCCAATTTCCTGTGGAAGCTTGACAGGCCCAACTCAAGAAACGCTCTTCACTCTTAGAAACGTATAAAAGCTAGCAGAGAAAAGTACAGTGGGCCACATTAAATTTTTTTTTCATTTTTTCTATGCTGCGAGACAATTTTTAAGAAGGTGAATGAATAAAACTAAATTCTTTCTAATAGATGATGGATTTTTACTCCATTTCTTCTTGGTCTTCCCCGCGTTTTCTTTCTGACATCATCCGATTTTTTTTCTCGTTTTCTCGTTCATTTTCTTATCCGACCGTGTTTCATGCGTCATTTTTTTTTTGCGCCGTTAAACATTCCCTACAAACATCAACATCTGTGGAACACGCGGAAATGGACCATCTCGATAGCGTAACGACTGGAAAGCTCAGCCAAAAATGCAATCGAAATTAATTGGGATGCTCGCCAACTACACCTCTTCCCTTCCCCAAGCTTCCTCCACCTTGGGAAGAAAGTCCGGGAAATATGTTTCGATACGCCTGTGTGAGTCGCGCAGCTGCTTATGGAGAAAGCAGATCAGATTAGATCGTTTTGTTAAATTTACTATCTCGTACGGTCCACAAGACCACAAGATGGAGGGAAAAGTTGGAAAAGTTCGAATCACCTCATGGTCAGACACCATGTGTAAGAAACTGAATTTCTCCATGCACGCATACGGTTACGGGCCGTGTAAGTGTAAACAACAATGTGATAGGATAATTTTCCACCGTCTGTGCAGTTGTTCCGTTTGGTGTTGTATTTTTTCCCCACCTTTCCATGCTCAAACCTTCAATCTGCTCACAGGTGAAACAACGTAACTAGGAAGTGATTTATGCTGTTTTTTTTTATATGTGAAAGGAACAAATATTTCAAAATAACCTTTTGCAATTTAAAATTGATTAAAAAGCAAAGCGCATTTTATACAGTAACGGTTAATGCTCCACCTTGGTTGTTAGTCAGTAATTGGTTGAGGTGGTAGTTTTTTTTTAAGCTGATCTTTTGGTTATGAACCGTGCATTCTTGATGCATCTAGAAAATAAACCATTCTCCGAGACACAAAGAATTCGAAAATTGTCACCCAATACTCCAGGGCGACTGCGTCTGCATGGTGCAGGTAGAGGCCGGATACTTACGGGATTTAATGATGTTATTTTTAGCGGTCTCAATCTTGAGAGTGATTTTATTTTCAGCTTTAGAAGTCATATTGCTCGGTTTCGCTTCTGTAGATTCTTCAGCTTTTTCAGACTGTTGGTGGTTCTACAAATTCAAACCGTTCACACAAATGAGGAATACTTGATCTTGTAGATTTCTTCACGGTGATGCACACATTCCCCTTCGAAACACAAGCAGTCAACATCAATATATAATAACTTTAACCACTTGAATCACTGATCAAAAGCTGTGGGAAGAATAATGGCAAACAAATTAATTACGTGTAAAATATATCAATCACTATTATTATGAACCGAAAGCTTAGAAGCATCAGAAAATGCGGTACGACCTGCAGTGATGGTTGCTTGCCAAACTGGACGACACGGACACTACTTTTGGAAGAAGCGGACCGTTAAACACTCCACGGATGAAAACATAAACACAATCCCTCCCTGGAAGACGGGTCCAGATAAAAAAAAAAAAAAAAAAAACCCAACATCAGCAGTGAGGATGACGAAACGAGACGCAACTGCTATCATCACTTGCCGCGACCCGGCCGTCTACATAGCCCAGTTATTTAGTCGTGTATTGCTCCCGTTTCGAATTCCTCTTTCCAATGACCATGGTGGCGTATGTTTGCCAGAGCACTTGATTTCTTCACACGAGCTGCTAAACATAGTTGAAATGGAATCGTTTATTGACATGTACATCATACGCCACTATAATCATAATAGCATCCGAGAGATATTTCATATCTATCATTCACTTTCCACTGAATGCAAGGATCAAAGTCTCAAAACTTTACGCTTCGTAATCCAGACAAACATAGCAACAAGGCTTAATTTGTACAATCTTAGCACCGTTTTCTTTCTACTGTTCCACACGTACGTACCTTGGGAAAAGGGACGAATAACGCGACGCGATCCAATATGTACAACCATCCACACTGGCGGCCAATTTGAACTAAACGGCTCACGCAACGCCAGCACAAAAAAGCCGACGCGCAAGACGCCGCGCGCGGTTTCAAAAACCGACGATGCCCGAGCCGACTGGAAGAAGAGGGAGAAGATAAAAGCCAACCAAGTGCGGATGTGAAAAGATCTTTGGTGCGGGTTATGCTGACGTCACTGCGGCAAACAGAGAAAACAGGTGCATTGTTACTAAACTGTTTAATGTTTTTGTTTTGTTTTTTCTTTTCATGTAAGTATGTATGTGTGTTTTAATTTTAACATTACAGAGATGGGTTAAATTTTTTTATTATTAATCATGATTTTTACTATTTAAATGAATATTGAACATATATTTAAAACCATGTACAATGTCTACTGTTTTATCCTTCTTAACTCAAGGCCAACCTGTCTAGTCCAACCCTTTTTCGACAACATTCTCTATACCGATTCATCATTACAGTTGATGTGTTCCCCTTTCTCCCCTCAGAAAAAGCGTAATTTTCGCATTCGCTGTTTGGAACGAAATAAGATACACTGCATCGTGGATGCGATCGCCATTTTACTATTTCAATGCACTATGGGCACTTTCGTACAACCATTGATCAAATTTAAGACTCGAAATCCATTAAGTGTAGATGGTACAGTAGGATTTTAAGAAGCAGGTAAGTAAAGCCTACTTGATGTTGACCAATGAACCCATGTAGCCAATTATATGAGAAGGCAGCGGTGAGATGTTTAACGTAAATTCATGATATGTTTCACGGAGTTTTAGGGGTATAGTCCTTCACAAAACCCATTCAAAATAGGTGCTGTGTTAGTGCCTTAGTTTGAACATGGCTGTTGCTCATGATACTACTGTCCTCGGCAGTGACCTGCCGTACACAGTTTTCGTTGCTACGCCTTGATGATGCTTCTTTGTAGTTTTACGATGGCCAAGAAATAACACAACTAACGTAACACATGTTGCAGAATTTTTTAGTTTTCATTTATGGACCGATGGACCATTTGCTCGAAATGTCCCTCCACACCATAGTCCTGAAAATAGTTCTAAAACACACACAAAACCACATTTCTGTGCCGACCTTCGCGAATCACTGTGGAGGAAATTATCCAGAAAGTGAGCAATCGGAAAGAGTAGCGTCGTTTTGAAATAGCGCCAAATTCTAGCTCCTGCGCCGATGCCGTTGCGGTTTAAGAAATGCACGGGACTTCTTTTTTGTTTCGTTACTTATCCCGGAGCAATCATCTACGTTTCCAGGTCGGATATCGGGGCAATACTTTTCGCTAATATGGTTTGCAGTTTGCAGAGAAGGCTACAATTATAAGAATCCCGCAAAACTGAAGGTTGCAGATGAGAATGTGCTGCTGGTATTTGGAACAACATGGACATGAAATGTATTTCTTCACAAAGCATGCAGCCTGCGCGCGTTCAGTGCACTTGTTCTAATCACTCAACCGACCGTATATGTAGCGCCTAGAGTTCGTACCAATGCACTGCTGACAAACATTTACAATCAATGAATATTGATCATCTACCCTGAGTTCATGCTTGATAATTGCAATACAGATGATGAAGATTGATGATGATAAATATTGCACTTTAAACAGTTTAATTTTCAAATTCAAGAGTACGTGTTTCTATGATAACTGCTTATGATGAGCCAATGAAAAGGATTGCCAAACGAAGCCAAAAGCAATATGCTCCTGATTATTTGTTGCTCTGGTAGAGGCTCATTGGTTCATCCAAAAAGAGTTCAAGCACAGTATCGCCAGTTCAAGCGATGGTCTCGAAGGACCGTCGATTTCGCTATGAGCTAGTTCGAGTATTATGCCTGTAACTACCGTTTAGAGTTAGGCACGCAAAACTAGTAAAACTTCAATATTTTTCTTTTTGTGTATGTGTGTGCATCGTGTACACTGGTAAAAACTCCCCACAAACTTAACGCCATCTTGTAGAACTTTCGTGCCAACGGAAAACAACGACCACCGTGATGTTCTATAGACTGCCCTATAAAGTCGCACCTTCAACGCCCCCATTCTGGTGTGAAATGAAGCTTCTTTGATGTGCGACTTCGACGAGCCATCCGCAACCATTCCCATCCAGCCAGCAATCAATGTCTAACTCTGTTAGTTACGTCACGTGGAACAGGGGGTAGAGTTAGTGCTGTTATTACTCGTTCGCGCTGGTTTCGTTTTTGTTTTTACTCCAGCCAAGCACTTGCACCTTCGAGGCCGCTTGGCAAAGCATCGAACAACCAACAAATGCTGCACAACAGCTCAAGCCAGAACATCTACGCGTTCGAGTGGATTTTAGTGGATACCATTTGTAGTACCTTTTGTTGTCCTATGCAGTGCCGCAGTTCATGTTTGCCTTTTACCGGCAACGATTTCGCATCAACCCCGTGACCTATCTAGAAGGGGGCAGGTGAGAATGTTGTGTCCAATCTCCGCAAGTTTTTTTGTTTTGTTTTCTTTTTTTTTGCCACCGTTGCCGATGAGTTTGAAACAGTGGATCCAGCAGGTTAGTTGATAAACCGTCACGATACGGTACAGTTCGTCCGGCACTACGAAGAACCGAGTTGGTTTCTTTTTCAATCGTCGCAGCATACGATGGCCGTTTGGGGTAAAGTGAAAATCGCCAGCACGACAACAACGTAAGCGTGTGTTTCGATTAGTGACTTAAGAGACTTAGGCAACAACGATGGCTAGACTTACCATCCGGTTATTTGAATTTGATCTTCGTCCAAATCTAAAGGTCCAAAGCACCTCTGGCGCGCACTCCAAGCAAAACCGGTGCATTGTTCAGCGAGACGTTAACGGCGGCCCTGGGGAAACGGAAGAGTAAGTTCAAGGATATCAATGATGAGCTCAATCAGCATATTAACAGCGAGGAACGGGAGGAGCTGTACCAGCGTCCACTTTTCAACGCGGACAAGATTCGGCGAATGATGGAGCGCATCGTCGAGAAACAGTTCGACGTGGACGAGGAGGAGATGCGCTACGTATACAATCCGGCGAAAAACCTTAAAATGTGCCAGAACATCTCCAAGCAGATCAAGGACCGGCTCAAGGCGATGAATTTTAAACGGTACGTGCAGATGGGCGAACTAGAGTAGGTAGCAATATGTGACTTAAGCAAGAATTCTTGCATCATTTGCAGCCATCGCATTATCAGCATCGCGACGATCGTTGAGAAGCAGCAGCAAGGAATACATTACAAAATGAAATACATTCTAGACCCCATCCTTGATGATTATGTGCGTCTGTATCACGAAACACCGCATTTTTATATCATTGCCACAGTTGTGCTGGTACATAAGGACTAAGAAAGTGATTTGAAATTCATTTTTATTTTATTGGTTTACTGCTAATTGACAGTGTTTAAAATCAGTTTTACTTTTTTTTTTTGTAAAACACAAAAAGAGAAAAGATTCTTCTAAGCACCTTGGGTAAAAAAGGGTTGTCAAATACAAGAATGGCCGGCCAAATCTCGGAAGGCTTTGTTTAAGCATCCAAAGCACAAACCGATCAAAACAGGCACGTGCCATCCGTTCAATGGACCAAACAGGCTTGAGCAAGACGATAAAATTCGTCATACTATTTGACAGTGAGCGAGGGCAACTTTGGATTTCCACAACACTATTCTACATGCATGAGGGCATGTAAGTGAATGGGATCGTTTTTGGTTCTTTGCAACAATATAGTATGTTATCTCCACTCCAGGGCATCAGCGGAATTAGAAGTACCAACGCTCGATGTAAGTTTCGACACACCGAACCGGGACCGATTTCTGCGCGATAATTTCCACAAGAAGCGTGATTCCTTTGCAATTTTGGGTCGGGGTAGCTACGGTGTCGTTATAAAAGCATCCTACCGAGGTCACCCGGTGGCAGTGAAGATCCTTGAGAAACGGTCGTGCCTTCGGCCTCGCTACGACACGTTGCTGAACGAAGCGAACGCCCTGTACGTCAGGCACGATAACATTGTAACTGTGCTCAAAATTGTCTCGGGGACCCAATATGGGCTGGTGTTAATGGAGCGATTCGATGGCCACTGCTTACAGCGTATACTGGACAACCAGCGTCATCTTCCAATCCCTTTGCAACACAAACTGTTGTGAGTGCACGCTTGCACTGAGCGTAAGTCGACTGAGTTGCTTCTGTTCTCTTGAAATTAGTTTTTTCTATTCTTTTTCCGTAGGATTCTATGTGATGTTATCAATGGATTGTATTTCTGTCATCTCCACCAGCTCGTGCATCTCGATGTAAAGCCCCAGAATGTGATAGTCACGCTCAACCCTTCCACAAACATTAATCGCATTCCCACCGAGGATGCTGCTTTTTTCCAAGTGCGAAAGTATCTCTGCAAGCTGTGCGACTTTGGTTCATCGATGATGCTGGCGTCCTGGCCGAGAAACGAAACACTAGTCAACCGTGGCACGATACGGTACATGTCACCGGAGCTTCTGTGTGGCCAACAGCGCACGACTGGTGGCGTTTCCGAGCGAGCAGATATTTACTCATTCGGCGTCACGATATGGCAGTTACATGAGGAGCGTTTCCCTTACGAAGAAATCAAATGTAACGAGGTGGTTGCATACAACGTGGTAAAGAAAGGCTTACGCCCGGACTGTGTTACCACAGTAACTAATGAATTCAGAAGGCGTTCCAACAATTTGCCAATAAAAAGACAGTGCCTGCATTTGAGTTATCTATCACCCGGGTCTTTTGCCGGTGCTAAGACTTTGGATGCCCGTTTCGAACCCGAAGCCGTGGATCATGTCCTCAAGCGTCAAGGGATAGCTGTCGAGTATACACAGAAATTGCAAGGAACTAAAAAGTACCCCATTGGTGCCATCTGCTCCGAAGAAAGAGAAACCGACAAGAAACTTTCCGCGGCACGAATAAGTACCCTGTTCTGCGATGACTGTAGAATACCGAGCCACGAATGCAGCAACGTCCGCAAGATGATCCAAACGCTCTACAGCAAGTGTTGGCTCACTGATCCATCCAGCCGACCGGATGCTGCTACGGTTCGTAAAGCGATTCACCAAGCGGTGAAAAAGATTGCACACTGCAAGCGAGCCAACTGATCCCTTTGGCCTTTCATGTACAGTTCTTCCGTTTTTTCTGTTTGTCTCGTTTTGATTTGTTATTTTCAGATAACGGAATATTTTAACAGTGTAAATTTAAGAAGTTAAGTAAATTATTAAAATATACTCGTTAATTCAATACTCTGCTTTACTAAGCAATTATATCTTATAAAATTATTACTAATAAATAAGTGTGATTTTTAGCAATTGAATCTGTTGCGAACTGAAACTGCTTAGGAAAAATAAGCTTTAAATGAATTTTATTTATTTTTCTCTAATAGTCAACGAAGATAAATCTAACACCCGTCGCTTTCCTCACACCCTTACCGTAAATTGTAACTAGAACAAAGAGTAGACGAATACTAAACATGGACGTTTTTTTCAGGCTATTTTCATCATCGTTGCCGCATGGCTTACTAGGTTTAATTGAGGTCATCCATCTGATCCTGTGTAAGCTTATCGCACGTGCAGAGGAATGAACCGCGCTTAACCCCATCCGTCCAAGTTAGCGCTTTGTTTGTAAAAGCATATCTGTTTTTCTTCTATGCAAGAGAACTAGCCTCCATGTGCCTCTCGGCAGATCGATAGTTCAGCATCCTCTCGTTTCTGCTACATGACTAGAACCCCAAGCAGGTGTAGTGCAGGGCTGTTAGCTATACCTCTCCGCAGTCTCTTGTTGGTCACAATTTTGCAGCACTTAATGCCAAAATGCAAGTTCTACATAAATGGAATTAATAACAGCTCTATAAATGGTTTCATTGGCAGTAACGCAACTCGCGATAGTGTGTACAGATAGGATCGTCAAGACTCTCTGGAAGACGCATCCCGAATCGATTCCTTTAATGAGAACATTAATGACGAGCCTTGAGACATGCTGTGGATTGGTATTCGGCCTCCCCGCGAGGGCTCAACTTTTGACGTGCTCTGAGTGTAACCGTTCCGTTTCTTGTTTAAGCAGCTGGGGGGGGGGGGGGGGGGGGGGAAGAAAAGCACAAATTTAGTACCGATTTATTGAATGGAGGCTTGTCTCTACCTCTTACCATCATTTCTTGTTGGATTCTATCAGTGATGATTTTACGTGCTTCCTCTTCATTAACCGGTGATGAACGCAAACGCTCCATAACAGCAGCTAGGTCAATCGGTTTGCCAAAGTTGTATGTTAGCTTTTTGCCCATTCGGAGGTAGTAAGGGGGTTCATTCGGCAGGACATCATCCATTCCGATGTGCCAAATCGGAATTATAATTGGCAACATGGGCGTTTCATAGATAATTCGGCCCACGCCCCATTTGAACCTGGGAAAAAGTAATGCAACAATTAGCCCAATTTAGATATTTATTAGCAGTTTTCATACATTAAATATTTAGTAGCAATTTTAATTCACCGTCTAATACGGGGCGAATATTGATTTAGCTTTGGTGTTACCTGAGGTCTTCCTTGGTCATGTTGACTTTTCCCTCAGGAAACACGTGCACCCAGTCACCCAGCTTTAGTTTCTCGATACAAAGATCAACTGCCGGCTGGTAGACGCCGGCACCACGGACTACCGGGATACACTTTCCGTACATGAAGAACAGCGAGTGGGCCTTGTTTGTGAAGCAAATGTCGTGCGCTGCCATGGACCATCGTATAACGTTTTTGTTGCACACATTTCGCAGCTTTAGCAGTCCTACAAGAAAAGGCCAGTCGACAACAGGAGGCAAGTTCAAGAGAGGAGAAAAAAGACCAATTATAAATTAAACAAAATAATTTGGGCCAAGGGCTGCACTCGTGCTTCGCCAACAATGTCGCGAATGCCGGTAGCCCCGAAGTAGAATTCGTAAATCGGGCTTGGCTCGATGCTTGTAATTACTGGTATCAAGAAGTCCTTTGCGTCCACAATGGGGTTGAGAGTTGAAAAGTAGTAACAAACAATCGTATGTAAAACAGTGCTCGAAGACATATTGTTTCATTTCCATCAGCACGGAATGGGCTTTGTATTATTCGATCGTTCCGGAAGATACGATTGGACATGCAATATTAAGGGTGATTTGTGGGTCATCTACCTATTATACATACAGAACTTACCCCAAATGCCCGGATCGTCGAAGCATGAATGGTGGTTGGACACCGTCAGCAAAGGCGTTCCTTTTGGCCGATTCTCGAGTGCAGTCTCCAGGACGTCGATGTTATGTACACGTGCTTTGTTCAGCCACACTGCGCATTAGGAGACGAGGAATACAATAAAATAATTCAAGTTTCCACAACGCTTGGCGCGATTCGCAATAACACGCGGTGTTTTTCGAAACGCAAGAGAACTGTATTTTTTGTTTACGCACGTAAGTGTGAGCAGAACGCGGAAAAAGTATGTCGCCCGCTAATAGCGGACGCAACAAGTAACAAAAAAGCGATCATGTAGCGGAGTGTGGCCAGCGGTCGTATTTGCTGTAAGCTTAGCAAAAAAAACGCAGAAAGGGATTGCAAGATAAAGGAGAAGAAAATGTGAAGCCGACTATGGGCGAGCGACCTTGACGAGTCACTGTTGCGTCACTAAGCTGTTACTATAGTTATAACTGGCTAAGCAGCAGCAGACTGGCTCCGGGATCGATGACTATCTCGCCTTGTACTGAGAAACTGCACGCAACTGCATCCCCACAAGGGCGTCAATACTCTGTTTTCTTTGTTCATTCTCTATTGCACGATTGCTTTTGTGCCTTTGTTGACGCAGAATCGCTGAGATCGCTGAGAAAAGAGTCCATTTCTAAATTACTGACCTATGAAAAATGCGAAGTGCAACGGTTTGAAAAAAAAAAAGTTTAGGGCAATGATCACCATTCAGTTGATCGCCACTTGCGGGATACATTATTGCTCAATCTTTAAAAAAAACTTGACCAGCAGCATAGCGCAACGAATCTTGAAGCAGAGCAGAGTAGATGAGGCTAGTCACAGGGCCAAGCACCTTGAAAGAAAAGTCTCACCGCTTCGGAGTGGTAACTGGATTTCGGCAAGCGGATACGATCGCGATGAGCAATCAAATTGTTGGATTTCGACAAACTGAATTGAGGTTTTGAGTGTAAGTAGTTGCCTGATGGTTCATGTAAGCTATCGTAACGGTCTCGAGCTGGCTCAAGGGGTTGTCATTGATATTTTTTACCTGGGAGAACAGGGCAAGATTTGACAGCCGAAATTCGGGTCAGTAGCTTGTCGTACCGGTCCTTGGACCAGCAAAAGTGACGACCTAGGAAGTTTGCTTACATAATTCGTACACGTGAAAGCGCTTCAATGCGTGTGATGCGCGCGCACGTTTTGCTCACGGAACACACTTTTCGTAAGATTTGCAAACGATGAGCACACAAAACAATGCTTGCAAAATGCACGGCCTTGATGAGAGCAGCACTTACCAATGACGATTTTGGACAAGAATCCCACTAGCCCGATCACTCCAGTGCTGGCGATGTGCCACAGTCGATTAGGTCTTCGCAGCCGGGGGAAAATCCAATCTATATTGTACGGGATGTGTGGCTGCTGCACAGCACCGTTCGGAGGCGGAGCCGCTGGCTTCAGGAGCAAATTGAACAGAAACGAACTCATGTTAGTGGCGAGACGTGAACACTACCCGAATACTGTGGCTGGCGGCACTGGGGGCAAGCAATCGAGATCAATTCAACTGATTCGATCGCTCCGCGGGCATGCACTGATACGTTTCCCAGTGGCGACGGTCTTGGATCGCATCATCTTTGCTTTCGCGAATGGTTTCCGCTAGGACGACAGTCGGTTTTTTTTACCTTCGAGTTCATGCTACTGCCAAGGGAAATCACTTCGAGGACACGGGGAGGGCTCTTCCGCACCGATTGGCTGTGGTTTAATTTAATTAGATGAACTGTAGTTCCACTATTCGATGGGCCCCTGAGACTCCGCCGATGCATGCGCCACTATCGCAAAAAGTTCATTCGCGAAACTGCAACGTAGAACCGAACACGACGGTGGAATGCGTTGTTTGTGTTTTGCTTTTTCCACTTTCGTCGGATGATTACGCGAATAAGCAAGTACCACGGAATTGAGTAGCTAAGTATGTTGTATCAAACGCGTGTTTTTTCGGGAAGTGTAAAAAATCACACCCCGCACGATCCTAACGTCTTGTTTTTGGGCCATCAGTAATCAACTTTAACTGCATTGAGCGGACGCAAAGGGAACACAGCCAGTGTTGATGAGATAGGCATGATTGGGGTGGGAGACAGTATGACGTTTCGTTGCCAATACAAAGAATACGGGAGAAGCGGTTGAAACCAACATCTACGGAGCGAAGTTTTGCGCTGAGATTGTTTTAATATATTTGATATTTCTGATTTCTTAAGATTTCTGTAGAAAAAGGTGCTTTCAGTGTCACCGCTGTAAATTACAGTCGCAATGCAGAGTAACGAAAACAAATTGCCACGTTTTTGTCCCGTAGTCGCGTTATGAGTCATATGATTCAACCTGTTATGGTTCATCGCCTTGGTACAAGCAGCTGACATATTTACCTTGATGCTTAGACGAGGAAGAATTGCTGACAGAAACTGTTCTCAAAGAAAGGGGCCGTCGGTGACGATGTCGGTCTTGGGTTTACGAGGCTAGAGCACGCTGCTACCTCCACGTGATGCATCTGGAAAGGCACTGGATGGAGGTATCCTCCATGATAATCCTCTGAAGATAACAACCGTTCAAATCAACGTAGGGGGACATAACATAAGTAACATAATAGAAGAAGTTCTCATGGGTTACCTTGATTTAGCAATAAAATCGCACAATGCGTTTCAGAACATGTATAGTTTAAAATACCAAACACGAAAATAAAGTAAATTATCTACAACATTCGTAATTCATGGTTGTTACAATTCAAAAGAAAATATTTTCGCTGTATATTTCTTACATTTCTTGCCTTAGCATTAAGTTATTAGCAACGTACAAGATTTATGATTTATGAAGATTTAAAATTCATAATCTTTCTCATAATATATATTAAACAACAAACTCGATTGCTTCTATCTTCATTCAATAATTTAAATTTTTTTAGATAAATTCCCCCACAGTATTTTTCACTTTTTCCTCAATTCTGTTTCCCATAGCCACCACGCTCTATAATTACTAAAATTAAATTGTACTTGTCTCACTTCTCTAATAGATAATACAAACTTTTAACTGTTTGTCTTGGTTTCGCTGTCGTTGTCGACAGTAGTTTTGCATCTAAAGGATCCGGATGAAGACTAACATTACTAACGCTTGGAACTGGAATAAAGGTATGTAAAGGAGTGAAACAACACGGCTTGCGCACTCTATTATTCGGTAGTGTTCTCCGTTATTTTACGTTATTTCCTATTACCTCAAAAGTGGATGATTTTTTTTTATTGTTGTACTGTCCTACAAACACGTTACGCCCATCACAGCCACGCTTTCGAAGCGATGGGAAGTGATACCCCTGATAAAATACAATGGTTTTCAATTTCATTTCATGTATGCTATAGCATGAATATAAATCTAACTACAACCGGTCTTGCCGCTTCATTAACGGTCCATCATCGGTTTCCTACTACCCAATATCACTTCCTCGCATCCATCGTTAAATTTCTCCCGCTACAATGCCGTTTTGCTCATTGACACGTCGTAACATTGAATAGAACGCCTTTCATTGAATTGACCCAAACGCTCACTCCAAGATTTGAACAGGATTTATGCAAAATATAGATTTGTTGCAACATAAAAATTAAAAAAAAACTTTTAATGATTTTCGAATTCATTAACAAAACACGAGAAAACCCGAAAGAATCGGGTCAATTGGTAAAGGGCCCTCCATCCGTCGCCCATGTATGAAGGTAATTATTTGGCAATTATATTGCATAAAGTGCGCGTTATTTTGCATGAGGGAGGATTATACCATAAAAAAATAAAACAATACACACTATCATAACATGGAAAACGGGGAAATAATATTACAAAAAACAATATCGCTAATAAAAATAATATTCATCATCATTATAATAACAGTACACGTTATGCCCCAAATAATACTCTTAAAAGTGATGGCGCATTGGCGCACGTGACAATCAATGCCTTGTCTAGAGTTTGATCTGCGCGGCATTAATTTTTTGGTGAAACAGTGATCAGTTTATGAGGCGTTACCGGCGAAATCTGGAAGAGAAATCAAGTAATTCAAATCAACATCTTTTGACTACTGTAATAACGTTACTTAAGGACTACAAACTGTATGTTAGCCTTACCCATAATGTACGATTTCCACTGTCCGCGAGAAGTTCACTCGGATCATCATCATCCAGCACCACTCGATCAAGCCCGTGACTTTGCTGATCAATAAATAAAAGCGTATCCTTGCTACAGGTATTTGAACCCCGGATCAGCGACACGGCATCGCCAGTGTCGATGACACTTCTATACGTTGAAAATGACGAGGGACGATGGTGCATTAGATCCGAAATGTTCTCACACCACAGAATGTCTTGATACTGTCGAGAGGAAGGTAAAGAAAACCGTCCACTAATACTGTGCGCCATCGAGTTATTGTTTTCTCCAGATTTGTGCTCTATCATGCGTTCTAGTTTTTCCAGACGTAGAGAAAATTGCTCCTTAAGATCCATGTCATCAACGTCTAACCGTCTTGCTAGAGCGGCGGAAGTATTGCTGACAGATGATTCTTTTTTTGACGACTGTATCTCCTCCTTTAAGGCGGACAAATTTGTGGTTGGCATGACAAGTTCCAAAGAGGACTTTTTAATTGAAATTCCTTCACTTTTCGATGGCTCCGTGTCCTCTTTGGCTTTGGTTCCGTCAACTTTCATTGGTATAGTTGACGACGAAGGTAACAGTGAAGGTGTCGATGATAAAGATGCCAAAGAAGAGGGCGCCCGGTCGAGTTCACCTGCCCCAAAGGCATTTTTCTGCACCATTTCATCGACTACTGACGTTTTCCTTGTATGCGCCGCAAGGTATCCAGAATCCAATTGATCATTGGTTACCGATTGGTTCTCATCTTTCTTTGAATTTTGTTCTCCTGAACACTTCAAGACGTTTTTTTCGGCTTCAGTCGTGGAATGATAGACAGTTTTATCAAACGTTGACGATACCGCAGGGCAGCTGTCCATAGCAGATGTCAATCCGACCGAGGTGCTCTTAGAGGATTCTACATCCATTATCTTTGCGGGAGATTTGCCTTCCGTTTCGGGAATACTGGCTGGCGTTTCTGCTGCTGCTGCTATTGCTGAAGATGAGGTTGGAGTGGGTTGAACCAAAGATGGTTGCTTTTTGCCTCGCTCTAGCGTTGTTGGAGCAACAGGGACAGCATCATTAGCGACTGGGGGGGGGACAGTTATTTTCGATACCCAATGATCACCTGAACTCGAGCTGGAGCTTCCCGAAAACTCGCCCACAGTCCCATCGCCATTCGGGGCGGGCAGTTTCCGTCTTTGGTAGAATAAGAGGTATGCCTCATTATTGATGATTTCTTCATCGATGCTGTCGTTTGTCACGTGCGTCACTCGCTGATCGTCGAAACGGTACCACTGTCCATCGTATGGGTTTTTACAGGCGGCCGTATAGTGTCCCGTCTCGAGTGTGTCGCCTTGGTGGTAGCAGACTGCATAAAGATCGTACCGGTTGTCCATCAGAATCGGCAGCCGTCCGTTCGCTCTGGTTCCACCGGTGGAATGTGACTGTGTGGAATGGGTATTACGTTTTATCTTGCGCCATGGACTCCAGTTGTCCGAGTCCAAAAATCCGTGATTCTGCAGATGCGGGCTTTGCGCTACATTCGTTTGCGAACCAGGCATCTTTTGCTGAGAAGGATCGCGCACCAGATGTGGCGTCATGTCGAAGCCACGGAGTGGGAACTTTACCAGGTTTGTAAGTTTGGCCGCTTGAGTACTTGAACGAAGCTGTTGCTGCCGGAAGCGCTTCAAGTGTATCACCATAATGTCCGGTAGTGACCATAGCCCAAGCGTCTTCACCACCGGTAGATACTCCTTGCAGTGCGGGCACTTCCAGGCATTATCCTGACCAAGCGTTTCCGCTTTAGTGTAGTGCTCGAAGCACTGCTCGAGGGTTAGGGTGGAACTGGCAGGGATTTTCTCCCTCATCTGACAAACGCTCTCGTGCTCCACGAACGGATCGCTCATGTCACCGAAAAACCGTTCGGGTTCCGTCCACTCGAGAAGAAGCTTCACATGAGCGGGCCCTGCATCCGACGGGAGGACAGACAGAGCCAAGTCGATCATCTCCGTGAACAATGGATGTTCGACCGTAGCCTCCAAGTACGTGTCTGGATCGCAAGAGGGATCTTGCAGACGCAATCGGAAAAGGTTTTGTGCCGGTGTAGCAAATGTGAACACTTCCGATCGTAATATACCGGACATCTCTTTTAGCAACAATTTTTGCAACTCGCTGTAGGAAATGTCTCGATTAACAACCAGGCAGAATGGGGTCCCGAAGCGTTTCACTGTTGCGTTGGCCGACGATACAGACAAAACTCGCTTGGCATTGCAAAGAAGAAGAAATATTTTTGTCCCACTCGCCGTATCCTGCTGTCTTACCGACACCTCTGCCGGGCATTCTATACAGTACAAAGGGTCATTCTCCCGCACAGAAGACATAAGGTGGGTATCGCAGAACACGCGATTGAACCCGGAGTCGCAAATCTCCGCGAGGATCATCCGATCGAGAGCGATCCCGGTATCGGCATGTAGCTGTTCCCTTAGCGCCAACACCGGGGAACCGTGCGGGATTCCCAGCCCAAGTTTCACCTGTTTCGGTTGCTGCGAGGAGTAGATTACCTTCACCAGCACTGGTTGCTGGGAGAGCTGTGGTAGTGGCACCGATAAGCAGTAAAAGGGATCAAACGTATTGCTCTGTTTGCCACACGTAGGGCACGAGAGTGACGACCGAAATTGGGCCTGGAATACGGCCTGTACAAACGAATTGTTGCATCGAACGTAGTTAGCTAGCGTTTCCGCTGCGATCACTTCATCCGAACGTCCATTATTCTGAAAGGAAATTGAAAAGGATAAGCATTTGCATCTCCTCCACTCAGGTATACCACCTTTCTTACCTTTATTGTTTTGTATTTTCGCTTCGTTGCCGTATTCAAATCCTCGTGAACTTTATCCAGCAGCCAGAAAAGAAACTCTTGCGCATCATGTTGCGTGGAACTTCGGAATTGACTTCCATACCTATCAACTACAGCCTGCGTAGAAGGTAATGTGACAATATCGTTATGATGCCATAGCGCACGCATTAAGAAGAATCTAGTTTAATGACACTTACCTTAAAATTCGAACTATAATCTGGCGCGTCCTTACACGTCCACAGCGATTTTAGTACCAGTGCAAGCTGCTCCGTTAGTTCCCCTTTGGTACCAAATTTTTTGGCATTAATTTTATTGCGACGTTTCAGGTCGGCCTGTATAAACAGAGGTAGCGATTAAATATTAAGTTGGGTATTAAACTTGGCAACACTACTTTGAATTTTAATATGTATACATGAACTTACTTTGTACAGATCCAAAACGAAATACTGGGCCAATATATCTGTATGACTGAGACATTGTAGAACGGCGTTCATAAAACAGGTATTGCCATGATTCCTCAAACCGATGACGCCCGGCACGGTGTCTGAAGGCCACACGAAGCTATCACCGACTTCTGCTCCGTTACCTCCAGGCCGAGCTAAGCTTCCGTTTAGAGTGGATGATTGTGTCGATTGCACTATGTCAAATTTGTGAATGTTCTAGAAATGGATCGACCAAAAAGGGAATAGAATAGCATTGCTAAACGTCTACAATTTCATTGCACAGTTTGCGATGCGAGCAAATCAGTATTCTTTTTAATTGCAGTTGGGCAGTCCGTAGCCTACTTCTCGTATGATGCATATCCATGCGAGAACGGGGTAAATCGTAAACGTGGACTTGCCAATCTATGGCATCATCCTAGCAAGCACACGATGGCCGAAGGCCGGGGTTGCAGGGTAGGGCGTACACAACAGATCATGATCATGTGTGATATACAAAATGTATGATTGAATGATTGAGAGCAATCAACCGAGAAAAGGTCAATTATTTCAGCAAGCTCACGCGACAGAATCGCCGGATCGTCCCCATCAGCAAGCTGCTGCTGCTGCTGGTCGCGAGGTGAAACGATACGCGCCTTTCCAACGCGGTCCAAAATCAGTCAGCCGCTCCTCACACAGATCTCTCTATCCACACCATCCTCTTTCCTATACTGTTGCTCGCACCACAATGACCTTCTCATGCATTATTTGATAGCGCACTAAAAAATGCGTGCTTCGCCACTTACCACCGTACGATTGATATACGTCATTTGTTGTGCAATGCGATTGATAAACTTTTTCACTGATAATCGTCGAAAGATTTTTTTCGTGCTGCGCCCAGACTCTTCAGGATCATCCATGTCGTCGGATGCTGACGATTTCTTGGATTTGTTGTTACTGCTGTTAGAAGCATTGCGGGGACCGTCCGGGTGACCAACCCCAGGAGAAAACAACAACCTAGACGTCTCGTTTGGAGAATCTTCAGCACCAGTCATGTTTTTACTGCTGTTACTATCATTTTCTTCACTATGGCTAGTCTGAGATGCGGCTGCACCGCTACCGTTGCCACCACCCAGCCTACTGTTATGGGTGTTCGCACTGTTGCTGGCAGCACTGTTCACTTTCGAGGTCGAGCTTCGCGAAACCCCAAATGGATTACGCGGCATTGAAAATGCTCTTTTCAATTTTCTGGCTCTCGTACCGCTCCCAGACGTGACTTTTTCCGCTGGGCCATCCTGCACCTTGTGGTTCTCCATTTTCAGTCCCTTTAAAAGGGTTTTATTGTATGCTTCCGTTGTCGTTGTTGCTGGCATCCAACTAGGTCAAGATCTACGATCAGAATGCAATCACACGCATGTATATACAAAATTACACGTATTATTAATAACCCGCACTTGTATTATTTTTCGGAATCAACTGTAAAACTTGTGTAAAGAAACAAGTTAGAAAACGGGTGAAGCGGTTACCGACTTTATGACTCCGCGAACCGAGTCATCATTACGTGGAAGCTTAATATTAAAGCGCGAATCGTCCGAAGTGATACGGCGACAAAATTCAATTGTGAAAAAAACACACACACAAAGCTGAACCACCGGAAAAGTACACATAACGATGGGCTGCGCGCTAATAAGAACAATTTGATAGAGTTGCTGGGAGTCGGTTAACTCGCAGGTTCGCACCACACAGCGACAAACACCATAGGCGGTTGCAAATCATTTCACACTGATTGAATACGGGTCGTTCGCTACCACACTGTTTCAATTTGCACCATCGTTGGCACCGTCGTCATTGTCGTTGGCAGCAGAAGTTACCAGTACCGCAAACATGAAAAAAGCAACAATTAATAATGCAAAACTTTGTGCTTCTTTGACGGGAGAAAAATGTTACCCTAAATTTCTGTGAAGGCTCCATCTACTTTGCGAAATCGGGGCCGAAATTTGTCGTTGAAACTTCAACAGATGTGTCAAAAGTTCCATGAATTTCCCGACGATGTTGGATTTTCAGTTTTCCGCTCACAGATAAGTGGATGCGATTGAGTTGTTCAGCGAAACCATCAATTGTAATATATGATTTTTTGCTGTTTTAAGAGCGACCAAAACACTTCCTGCCCTTTTATCAAGGGGGTCAAACTTCTGCCCCGGTATGTTCATTGATCCAAATTGATTTTGATGACGAAATCGACATATCTCAATTTCGTAAAGTGGACGAGACACTTAATCTGTTTGACAGGAAAAGATGGATGCGATGAGAACACGGATCGTTGCCGATTTATGAGTCGACTCAACTAGCGTTTTCGTCATACAATGTTTGCATGGATTCAACTTTTTTTTTTCACCATAATTGAACACATTACCCTTCTGTAAACACGTACTTCAAAGCACAGCAACTTTTTTTAATTATAGGTAACTTTTCGGTATGAAAACATTGAACACCCAGCTATCCTCATTACGCACTGACGAATGGTAAAATTTATCTCGCAATCCAACCCTGATGCCGGCTTAACGGCACGTTATGAAGGCTACGGAAAGAACGCTAGTTCCCAGTTATTCACAAAATGATTTAAAAAATCCGCTAGTGTTGGCTATTTTCGGAACCAGCCAGTTGCGGAGCGACCAAAGACGGTCTAGTGGAGGTCGAATCATTCCATGTAAGCAGCCAGAAACCGTGGGAAATTTTTTGACAGTAGTTTTGTTTTCGTTTTGATTCGAAGTATTGTTTTCGATATGATCTGGCCAGTTAGAGTGTTTTTTGGTTAACGATTTGATACATTGCTTCCAAATGATCTTGGAAAATAATATAATTCAATTAGTAAAATTGATGATTGTTGAATTGTTGTGTTCGGAAGCATCCTTAACCGAAATCGGGGGAAAAGCGTCGCGCTTGATTTGGGGTATATCACAGTGACCAACAAGATCAATTTCCCTTTGCTTCGAACGAAGGACCGCGGTGCAGAAAACAGCTATGCATCGACCTCCGCTGAATACTCTCATCGTATATCTAATTTTGCGGGGATTGGGTATTTTCGTTTCTGTGCAGCTAGAGCCGTGCAACCAGCGGGCAACCTGAGTTGAGGAGGTTTGGTTGCCTGAATGGGAACGCGGCATATATGGTTTGAAAAGCCTTTAAATCAAATGGGTACACCATCAAAGCAAAATTCCTTCCCCACCATCCCTCCCTGAAGAATGACCGCAGGAAAGTTAGGTAGAAGAACTAGGACATTGGACCTAGTGGACATTGTTCTACAATATTTTATTCTACTTTTATTTTTTACTATTGATTCGGTCATTGAACTTTCTTCCGTTCAGTTAATTTTCTATCAGCCGGTTGTGCTGACTTTGAATTCCAACCATGAGGAATTGGCAACGCGCTCTAAGCAAAACAAGAATCACTTACGGTGCATTTTTGGAGACAGGAGTTCATTGTACGGAGGTATTTTGTGATTTGTCGCCTTATCTCACAGCAATTCAAATGCACTCACTTTTGGAGACAAAAGTTCATTGTACGGAGGTATTTTGTGATTTGTCGTCTTATCTCACAGCAATTCAAATGCACTCACTCATCACCACCCCCTTCTCTTCTACGTTGGGATGATTTTATAAAAAAAAATAAAATAAAAAATAGTAATAATGACCATTGAAACTGATAACACGTTCACCCTCACCTGCGGAATTCATCACCACGTACAGAATCCCTTTGATAAGTTGAAACGTACATGCCGCCCGCACGCAGATAGCGTGCTATTGGGTTTTGGATTTATCTCACTGAGTGGACTATGAAATGACGGTTGTGGAGCTGGGTACCATATCTCATTTCTCATAGATTCTGGCGTGTGTTTGCGAAGTCTTGCAATAAAATCTAGGCATGCCTGCGGGATTGTATCTTGCGGATACAATCATTATGTATTTCATTCCGCAAAAGCATGTTCGAGGATCCAGACGTAGCAGGAACAGCTTGCGAATGGTCAGAATCGTGTGTACGCTCTGTACGAGATTTGTAATTATCATGGTGTATTAGAATAGGTTGTATAGAGTTAAACACGTTCAAAATGGCAGCATCTCGGATCCCGCCAGATGGTGACTATGGATGGGTTGTTGTTGCTGGATGTGCTCTAATGAACGTAAGTGCGGATTAGTGTGGCAGTGCAGTGGAAATGATACTTTCGAGATGACTCATCACTGTTTTCTTTCGTGATAGGTATTCAATCAATCTTTGGTGTCCGTATTTGGCCTAATGTTTGCCGACTACCTCTCGACCCTCGGGGAACATGCTTTTGGAGCTGCGTTGGTGCTGAATGTTTGCAACATTTCATTGAATTTTTCTGGTGTTATAACAGGCCCTATTATCAAAAAATGTAAACCACGCAAGGCGGCTATATTAGGAAGTATTTTGACCGGCACCGCACTAACTATCTGCTCGTATAGCACCAGCTTGTGGCAAATTGTGCTTTCATACAGTGTTACTTTTGGATTTGGACTCGGATTAATACAATCATCTACATTTGTAGCACTCAACTCTTACTTCCGTTATCGAAAGGGTAGTGCGGTTGGTTTTGCCCTAGCGGGAACAGGGGTGGGCCAAATTCTTATGCCTTTGCTGGTACAATTTCTTCTTAGTAACTATAACTTCAAAGACACAACTCTTATCATCGGAGGACTGGCGTTCAACGGAGTGGGTTTCAATTGTTTTCATTAAACCGGATGTAACATGATTGATTTTCTCATTACCATTGCAGGTGGTCGGGGCATGCTTACTGCAACCTATAGAATGGCATTTAAAAGAACATCCTGTTGGGGACCATGTGGAAAGTCAGCCATTGCTTCCTGCAAACGCAACGCTGAAGCATGCCAATGGAAACACATGTGCTACACAAACTGGAAACTGGTCAAAACTAGCAGCTTTGATGGACATTGCTATCCTAAAGCAGGTGTCCTTTTTAAATTTAATCGTGGGCCTAGGATTAGCTTATACTGCTTCTACAAGTTTTTCATTATTTTTTCCATACTTTCTGCAGGTGAGTTGATTATCTGTTGCGGGATTTGCAACAAACGATTGATCACACTTCCTTCCCATCAGAAATCTGCCAACCTCACCATGCTTGAAGCTGCTAATTGCATGTCAGTGCTCTCCACTACTGACCTGATAACTAGGGTAACGGTGCCTGCTCTAGTAGACCGGATGGAGTTTTCTCATCGAACAACCTTTCTTCTTGCGGGAATATGCCTAGTAGTGGCGCGGTCGATTATGGCTGAGATGCGCTCTATGGTTGCACTTCTTGTAACTTCTGCTTTCTATGGGATCTTCCGATCGATAACCATCGTTAATCAAAATCTTACGGTAGCAGAGTACTGCAGCGAAAGACGAATAGAGAAAATGCTACCAAACGCGTTGGGCTTCAACATGGTGACGAAGGGCATCCTGGTACTTAGCTTAGGTCAAATACTTGGATGGCTTGCCGATTTTTCTGGAAGTTACTCGCTAAATCTTCACGCACAAAACCTCTTACTTATAACTACGTGTATCTTATGGCTTTGCGAGATGTATTTCCGGGACGATAATTAATGTCACTATTTTCAGTGCGTAAGTATGGTTGAAAAAGATACATAAATTGATCTGTTTGCATAGGATCAAAGCGTGCCTAACACTAGGATGTTTCATTAAAAGCGATATGAATATTGTTAAATATAGAATTCCCGCCCACACAATTGACAAAGTCTGCGTAATAACATACTTTTGATTAAAATTAAACAAAAATCCCTAAATTATTTCCACAGTATTCATACCCCCTGCATGAGGAGATAAGCTGCTCGAAAAGCGAGAACTGCAGTTTGAATTATGCGATATTTCCAACGGATGTCATAAGCAACCTGTCAAATGAACGGCATTTCTAGAAAGCATCCAAACAGAGCAGCGTCGTCTGGATTGCAAGAAGGGCCAACAATTTTATCCAACGAGCGAAACGAGCGGAATAAAGTGATACTGAGGTGTTCTTTGTTCTGTTTTGCACAAATCAGGAATACAAAGATGGAAGAAAACTACGAAGATATGTCGAACGATCAGCTGCGTCTGAAGCTATTGGAGTACGGGTTTATCAACATGCCTGTGACAAGTACAACACGAAAAGTTTTAATCAAAAAGTTAAGACACCACATATCGGATAGCGCAGCGAAAGTACGCCGTGACACGATACATGTTACAAAGTATTCATCCGACGAGGACACCGAACCGTTGGCTACGTCCTCTGCATCGAAGAAATTGCACACGAAAAAGGAACCGACTAACCGTCGAGCTACGATTGGTGGAGTATCGGCGAAACTACCAAAACCTACGTCATCTCAGGAGTCATCGAAGGTAGCTGCAGTTACATCCATGTCGACTGCTGGGTCATCTGTACCGCAGCTAGATGCTGCATCAAAACGCCGGTCGGGAAGAGTAACACCGATCAAGGGAAAAAGTAATGCGGATGTTAAGGCAACGGCGCTGCCGCAGCGGGAATCGGCTCTAATGGAGGACTCGGATGATGATATGATTCCGTTAACGCAGTTGAAACAGCGCGATCGTAAGTCAAAAAGTCCGTCGTTATCCCGAGCCGACATGCTTACGACATCGTACATACATCAGATGGAGGTCAATAAAGGTCCACCAGTAGAGCCAATTGTCGAGGAAATGGAAATTGATTTGCCGGAACCAGTGAAAGAGGAACAACCGATAGAAACCATCGTATTGGATGATTACGACGAAATTGAGCAAGAATCAATGCCGCCCCCGCGTCAACCACCTATACTCAAACCGGCAGTGAAAGACTCGGTTTACAGTAAAACGACGACTCAGTTTCATTCTCGAAGAACCCTTCCCGCTCCGGAACGAAAAGTAAAGGATGTGTCTGAACCAGTGTCTGTAAGGTACGGATTCGCACATGAATCGCGACCAACACCAGACATCACAACTGCATTCTCTGCAAATGTGGCCAATTCCCTCCGTGAGGAAGGAGGGTCCAAATACGTACCAACCGATTCGCCGTATCTTAGCGAATTCACTAAACGGCTCTCTCGCTTGCGGGCTGAAGCTGTCCCATTGCCCGGCAGTGTCGGAGCTAGAAATTCTCCCTCGAGAAGAGCGACGGCGATCGAAGAAAAAGGGTTTGTTAATACCGCTACGTCGAGATCAACATACGGTTCTAAGGACGCCTACGAAGCTTCCTCTTCACGCTTTAGAGCTCCCAATCGATACACGTACGCTTCATTTTCTCCGGAGACTGTGCTATCTCGTAGTCAGTCAGGAGATATCCGATCGTCCTTGCGACGGAGTTTGCTGGCGCTCGATCAGAAGTATTCGATAAGGAAGAAGTTTTACTGTGTCATTGTCTTTCTGGTGGTGGTATTTCTATTTGTTTTTTTCTTTATGTAAACCCGATCTTGTCCCCCTTGCCTCTGTCAGTTGCTTTTTTTCTTTCGATTTACAAAATCTACATTCTGCCGTAATTTAAATTCTTTTCAATAAAGGATATTATCAAAATGGAAAATCGTTTACATTTATTCGCTCGTCTGCTTACATTTCAATTCACATTTTATTGCCAACAGGTTGCTATCATCAAGGTGGTGATGACAAGAAGATGAATTTTGATACTGTTTTCTGTTGCACTCCTCTTCTCAGTTATTGTTTGGTTTGGGGATCTTGTAAAGTGAATTGGATCGCTATTTAATGCAAAATCGTGATTCTTGTCTAGCCTAATAAGATTCTGTCAAGTGACTATAACTATTTTGAATGCAATGCATTAAAACCGTGCTTTTCAACGAAAATCATGTAAAAAGGAAATCTAAGGAAGATCCAAATAAAACATAGAAAATAATTAATCACAAACAATAGACCTATCTTCGGACATCTTATAACAAATTGTTGAATTGCAACGCGTGCAATGCACGTGTAATTATTGCACTAACGTGCACAATGTGGTAGCTAGTTTTTTTCTCTGAAAAACGAGTAACCCATTTCATTGTGTACTAACAAATATATAAACCAACCTATACTTAAATGTAGTGGAAGATCAATTACAGTAAATAAAATGACTTTAACAAACGTTCATGCATAAGTCGTTTCCGGAAGAACGACTGATTAGACGTTTTCTTATGAGATCTATGCTCCTATCCTAATACTACTCGCACCATGGCCAATGTGAGGAGTATGGAATGCCAAGAGATGATTCCTAGCATGTACACAAGATTCCGAAAGAGACCATGTGGAAGTGAAGGAGCACTTAATAGATTCAATGCATTACTCCGGGGCTCGGGTGTTGCAATTACCATGATAAATTTTTATCGTGCCTTCGCAATAAAAGTATCTGTCGAAGATGTCGCTATACCCATGCTCTCGCCACCACGTGCACAGTTGCCGATTCCAGATGCAATCTAATCGATATATTAAGCCAGGAAACTCAAAACCCATCAGTGTGTAGAAATCTTGATCACCCAGGTGGCCTTGGAACGAGTACTTTTCGGCCATGGTTTTCACAGTGGATTCTTTAATGATTTCTTCGTACAAACGCGATTGTCGTATGCGATCCAGATGCAGCATGACGACACCTGAATTTAATCCCGGATAGCCGAGATGTCGTTTGTCACTTGTGGACTGGGATTTTTTATTATGACCTTCCTTGTATAGCGTAGCAGTGCCTGCCGGCGGTACTTTGTCCATATAATACGGACTTCCGAAGAGCGTGTGTGGATTGTTCATCCTATACCGCGATAGCACGTGCCGGTAGACAGGTGTTAATTCTGGTGCCAATCCAAAAAGTTGGTCTGGGGCGAACGATTCAAACTGGTCAAAAAGTTCTTTAATCGATGCCCGAAACACGACATCGCAATCGATTAGTATTGCTCGCTTCATGTTTCTGTCGACGATGCGATGTAGCCCGAGGGACAGAAGAAATAAGGCATCACTATAGTAGCTCCCGGAGCGGTAGTTGAACAGCGGAGTCATGCTTTGCACTATGTCGCTTATTTTCTCCGCGCAATCCCGTACATCGTAAAGAGTGTAAAACACCGTCCGGTGGAAGCGTTCAATTTGCTGTTTGATCAGCTCTTCAGCCGATTGTTCACTTTGCTCATCGGTGATTATGTGGAGGTGTAGCTCGACGCTACTGTATTTAAGTAGACTGCGAAGAAACAATTCCAGCTGATTATGCAGAATGCGATTCTGACTTTCCTTGGTGTAGATGATAAAGATGTTGTATTCGGTGTCGTTCGTCCGCTTGGAAATGTACTTGACTCGCTTCAGGTTGCTTGCAGTTGCTTCGCTCGATACCGAATTACTCAGGGCATCTTTTCGTTTGAAAGAATGCAAGTCTTGATGCAAATGGTGATTATGGTGCACCAGAGGCGCTGCCTCTACCTCATCCGTGTGCGCCGTTCTAGGGTTGCTCGTTTCCTTGTGTAGCATACGTCGATTAAAGACACTACTGTTGGCGTATATAAACAATAGAAAGCCACTGGCCACAATAAACACCAGCAGGATTTTGTTCATGCTCATCTGTCCGATCCGGGGCAGTGCCAGCCACCGCCGTTGCTGCCACCAACCGATAGCCAGCCTTCTCTGGATCTATGCGATGTATCAAATGCGAACGCGCTATGCAGTAGCTGTTTTCAATAGCTCCAGCCAAATAAAATTTAAGCACTCTTCAGCATCGTTACACTGCTTCCTAAAAAAAGGGAAACTGGTTTCATAATCACCGTCCGCAAGCGTGCCTTTTTTAGGAAGCCAAACACCTTATCCTAGACACGTCCTTACATGGCTTATCGATCCAATTCCGTCAACGATGCTCAAGAACATCCACTGTCAAATTTCATTCGTAGAATTAAAGTCGGCCAGTTGTACGATTTCACTTTAGCACTATCCTTTCCTTCAACGATAGCATGCTATTCTTCCTTTTTATTTTCTACTTTTTGCGACACATGCAAAACTCGTCTAGGCATCATAAATAAAAAATCGTCTGGCATTCGTTTATTTATTTATTTTTACACTGGCATTTACGCCGACGCAACTGACATCTTACAGGGTTTGCAGGCATACAAGCGTTCCCCGCAAGCGGTTAAGAGGGCAGTATTGCTACAACGCAGCGTATCGCAACATCATTTAAGTTCCAACGATATGCCATTTCAATTTAAGCTCATCAAATTCAACAGTCGATGGAAGTGCTTCTCTGTACATTTGAAAACATTATATAATCAGCATCAGTGATTCCCAGTATAATAAAATCAACCTTATTTTCATTAAAATTAGAAACCTTCAGGAAAAACCTTATTGCATACAATCATAGATATTGGACGGGGCGAAGTTGGTTGGGCCAGCTAGTAGCCAATAAAAATTGAGGAAGTGCGTGGAAGAACCCTGCCTTGCACCGTCATCCAGCTTATAGTGCTGTTAAACGTCCTGTCAATCAGAAGTCGCCGAAAACAGTGAAAATACGATGAGAGTATCGATGAGCTATCGAAGACTTTGCCGTTCTCGATTTGTGTCTGTTGGGAAATGATCCGTCCGTAGTTCGAAAAATTATCGCTTTGACAGACAAATTCCAACCGAAAGCAAATTGGAACCAGTCGTGTTCGGTTCGGATTTTCTGACCACAATATTTCTGTCAAACGCGATTTGACACTATTTTCCAACATCGAGTGACATTAAAAACCTGTGTGTAATAAGGGTAGACTTTTGGTGGCGGAGAAACATTCTCCACTGAAGAAGGCCAAAGATCTTCCAAAGTGATGGAGGAGTTGGACTTCAATGTGCAAACAAACCGTAACTGATTGTCAAATGCTTGTTTATCTCCAGAAAGCGAGAACAGTGATTCGTCGTCAGCAGCAGCAACAGTCACCCCATCGATTTTTCCACACGTCGCATCTTCTCTATTTGTGTGGCACACTAAACTCGCTGTTGTCGAGGAAAATCCCGTTGTTTAGTTATCAGGAGTGTCTCGGCTTCCTACGATATGATTGTATTCGTCCCGGGAACCCGCATCACCCACAGGGGAACTACAGTATAGGCAAACTCGGAAAAGTGAACCACACAAAAGAAAATTAGATCAAGTGCGAAACCATAGGTCAGGTGCAAGTGACGTGAAACGCAGCGTGTTGCAAACGCGAAGGAGAATACGAAGACGAAACGCATGAGAGCGGTTGTGTTTAACCCAGTGCATAACGACACGTAAGTATCAATGGCGTTTGGATTTGGATGACGGTGGGTCTTACCGCAAGCATAAGTAGTGCACCGCTTGGATGGAGTAGGCAAATAGCAGTGTCCGTAACGACGCAATGCATCGCACGGTGCAAAACCGGGAACTGTTTGAAAGTAGCAGCAGAGTGCATATAATAACATTTCGTGGGTGGTACGGAGTGTGCTATGCTCCCCAGCCGTGTACTCCAAATAAAATGGTTTGGAAGGTACTTTGTAACAACTGAATGTGCGGATTCGGTAATGATAGGCTGAATCAACATTGCGGGGGTGAAATATTAACTGTAATCTATTGTAAACTGTTTGGCACGATTTAACACTTGCCAATGAAGGATGAAGCCAAGTTTCATCGCGAAACGTTGACTCGATTGCGCTTTGTTCGGATTTTGGGTATTATCGGAATGTATTCTCGGCTTGGGTAGTTATCAGAGAACCAATTCCCAACCAGCTCGACGGCTGTACACGTTTGGTTTGGTGGTGTGAATCACACAGAAATAACAGCCATCAAGTACAATGAGCGTGTAAACCACCTTTCTAATTGACACAACTCGCGCGCGACCCTGTGACGGGAAGAATTGATAGGTGGAGAGGGAAAATGAAGTAAATTACGAATCGTCTACTGAAAGAGGTGTGTGTTGACGGTGCTCCCATTGCAAATGTCCAAGCGAAATGCCAACTTTGTATGTAGACTACAGCCAAAACATTGAAATGAAACGCAGCAGTGCTTTTCGTAACAAGGATACCATAGGATACCGTAACAGCTGCATTTAAGAAACGCGACTATAAAGGCAACCTTGATCAACAAAACCGGACATTCATTGCGAACCTGTTTTCAGTGTTATTAACAATTTTCTTATCAACATCGATTCGTTTGCGAAGAGGATATTTACCTACTGCCGTTGTCGTCGTTGTATCTTTTCTGTTTGAAAAAAGAAAAAAAAAGAAAAAGGAACCGATCGAAGCGATAGACAGTCGGCCAATGCACAACACTTATCTTTCGTTTTTAGTGCTGTGTGCCTTCATAATCTTTCCCATTCGTCCAATATGTTGAGTTTCTTGGGCTGTTCTGTATTGTGAATCACGGTTCCTGCGACCGGTGTCGTTATCAAACCTTCGCTAGAAATATCGCGGGCAAAGTGAGCCTAGCTCATGGGGTCAGCTTTCCGCAAGCTTGTAAATTACTTTCTATGTTTATTTAGACTAGTTTGGTTCCTACTAACCATACGGTTTTTCCTTTTTTAGTGTTAAACAACGCAGCGAGGTTAGTCATGGATTCGACAACAGGGTCAGGGTTGATGGAGGAGTACGACCTGATGAAGCAGTCCAAGTATCGTGTGTACATGTCCAACATTGATAAGGCGTTGAAAAACTTTGAATACTCGAGCGAATGGGCCGATCTCATCTCCGCACTTGGAAAGCTGAACAAAGTGATCTCTTCGAACGCACAGTATCAGATCATACCGCGCCGGATAAAGATTTCAAAACGTTTGGCACAATGCATGCACCCGGCTCTGCCGTCAGGCGTGCATCTGAAGGCGCTCGAGTCATACGATGTGATATTCAGCAACATTGGCGTGGAGAGACTGGCCTCGGAGCTCTTCATCTACAGCGCCGGGCTTTTCCCATTGTTAGGATACTCCGCAATGAACGTGCGGCCTGCATTGTTGTCCATCTACGAAAAATACTTCGTTCCGTTGGGGGAAAAGCTTCGGCCTGCGCTGAGCGGGTTTTTAAGTGGCGTTTTCCCGGGCCTCGAAGCCGGCCAGGACCATTTTGAGCGGACCAATCAACTGCTCGATAAGGTGTGCATTGCGGTCCAGCTTGAATGTTTCTACACCTGCCTGTGGGAGTGCATTGTGACGAACGCTTCCGTGCGGCTGCCGGCTATAACGTACGTTCTCGAACGGTACGACAAGAAGTTACCTTGTGCGGTGCAGCGGGAGCTGACCGGCAACAGTGAGGAGCTTATGGTTAACGGTCTATGTAGCTGCCTGAATGATGCCATCATTCTAGTGCAAAGAAACACACTCGAGTTCCTATTGCTGGCGTTTCCGATGCATGATTCGCTACTAACGGAGAGGTATACTACGAGGCTGGTCAAAACGGCTCTTAACACTATCCTGCGACGCGATATGTCGCTCAATCGGCGATTGTACTCCTGGTTACTTGGTTCGGACACAAGCCTAGGCAAGCACCTGCACCAAGGAGGTCATTCGAAGGAGGCAGAATTATACGATCCGAACACATATTTCGAGCAGTACGCAAAGCGACGGCTTATCGCTGCGTTCAAAATGGTGCTGAAGGAAAGCATTACCCACACACCGTTCGACCTGAGTCCGTATCGGATTCTGATCTCCCTGCTCGACAAAGCCGAAATTGGCCTTCGGATTCTGGACGATGTGCTCTGTGACATCATACGTGCAATATCACTGTGCAATGGTAACCTGGAGGTACAGAAGTCGGCAAATTTGCTCTTCTCTACATTCGACCCGGCATACATCTGGACGTACATGTCACATATGTACCGTGAGGCGGCAACTCGCACAATACGCCAACGCATAGATATCGACCTCATACGGATCGATTCTGGTCCGCCCAGCACGGTCGAGGTGTGCCAACTAACAGAATTTTTACTGGAGACTCTTTCACTCGAGATGTACAACGAGACAACGCGCGTTCATTTGCCCAAGTTTTTGCTGTCCCTCATCTCGATGTTCACGATGTATGAAAGCAACATGCACTCCGTTGAGGTGGCTGCATCGCTGCGCCTGTGCGTAAAGATCGTCTCAAAAATCCAACCGATGATTATGTCGGAAAAAGTGTTTGACCTTTCGATGAGCAGAAGCGTGAATGAGTCTCTACGAAATGGAGAGAATCAGCTGGCAGAGGTTAAGGAGACAAGCATCAATCTGGAAAAAAGTAGCAGTGATTCAAAGATACACGAAAGCTCGCTTCAGGTGACCGTGCCGAAAGGTGCGTTCCAAAGGTCAAGCTCCAGCCAAGGACTCCATAAGAAGGGCAGTGGGGGCAGCGGTAGTAGCGGAAAGTATAGCAAGAAGAGCAAGAAATCGAAATCCTACAGCAAGCTCAGCGAGCTGAATTCGAGTCGTGAAGGTTCGCTAAAGTGTAGCAAAACGAAGATCAACCAATCGGATGCGGATTTAAAGATCTGTGGGGCAAGTTCGACACCTGACCTGAAAAATGGTGCTGGTGCAACCAATTTCAATAAACCCGCGGGAAATAGCGGGATCCCAGATGAAACGACCGACGATCGCAAACGTTTCAGTTGCAGTAGCAACAGCAGCACCAGCAGCAGCAGCAGTAGCAACAGCAGTAGTTACAACAGCAGCGCTAATACCAGTCGAAGTGGAAGCAGCAACGGGAATGTTGTGGAAGAGACAGCGGTTGTTACTGCCGGAGGCATTGTTATTCAGGTACAACCATCCGAGGGCAACGCCGTTGGTGCCGGTGCATTCACTATCGCAGAGCTTCCCGATTGTCCCATACTGGATAGGTGCATAAGGCAATATGTAGCTTTTTTCGAGTTGTATGTTTGTCGGAAATTGCTCTTCCAGTCGGACGGCTCGTCTATGGAACAGGTGAGCCTACAGGAGAATCTCTCCATTGATGGCACCAATGACTCAACGAATGCCGGGCCATCGAACGATCAGGATCTGGTGGTTATAAATACACTCGCATCGGAATTGGAGGAAATCTTCGAAACGCTCTCTATAAACCATCAATCATCCCGTGCCAAGCTGACGGCTATGTTGGCACGATCGGTTGAGAGACGATCGGTACCTCCATCATCGGATAGCAGGGGCACACGAAAAGATCCCTCGGGAGGTAAGCAAGAGTTTGAGATAATGCAACTCGTGCGAAACAACGAAATATTAGCCAGAGTGACACGCACACCCATTTGCGAATCGCTAAGGAACGCATTGAAGCTTGCCTGCAATGTACTCACGGAGATGTCATCTTTCCCCAGTTATCGAAATGAATCTGGAGCCACGGAACGAATCGATGATGTTCCAGGTTGGCTGAAAGCACTTGCTTTATTGGCGATTTTTGTTAGCGACCTTGACACGCAACTATCAGCCGCCCAGACACTGATCGACATGATCGGTTTGCTGAGGACGAATGGGAAAAAGTCTACTAAAGAAACGGGCAGTGGAAAAACAATTGTCCTGATGATGCCACTGTTGAAGCTGTCGCACGTAAACTATCTCGAACGGCGCACCAAGGTGTTTCAAGTGCTAACGACAATGTTGTGGAACTATCTGGAGGCATCGCGCGTAGAAGCGCGCAACATCAGCCAGCTCCTGTATCGGATTCACAACTGCCTCGACAGTCGCTTCACGGAGAACGTGATCATTGATCGATTGCTCGTCCCGCAAACGCTGTACGTGGACAACGATAGTGCAGAAGAACATTATCGAAGTGTTGTGGACCGCACCATCCGACGGAAGGACTCTTCAGCCCTTCATGCTCTGTGGCAGATTCCGGTGCTGGCAAAGACCGAGCTTAAAATTGATTCGGATGGATTGCGCAAGTTTCAGCTTCTGTGGAAGCTTGGTCGG